>JARYGA010009457.1:0-27859 GCA_030545235.1 Helianthus tuberosus | reverse complement strand
TCTTGACAATCAAGGCCATGTTTGCCTAAGTCTCTTACATCACTTGGTGAAGACAAAGTGTCTAGTATAATACTTTTTATTTCTAATCTTTTGCACTTTTTATTTGGTTTTGTATTAATGACTTTAATAACTAGTTACTTATGTTGAAGGTGATCTTTCCTTATCGTTTGTCCGTGGTGTCTTGGCATTATTTTACTGTCTATATAAAATAAAGGATTTTCACCATTCATATCTCCACGGTTTATATGGAGATATGTTGGCTACCTGGTAGGGGGTTAAGGGAACGGTTTGGTAAAGGTCTTGCCATTGTTCAGCGTTTAGAGGTCCTGCAATGGACCTGGGTCAAATTTAGTAGGACCTCCTTCAATACTTCACGGTATTGGATGGCGGGGGTCCAAACTCTTTGATCCCCTCATAAGTTAACTACTATTAATACTATAACCCGGCTATTTAGGACTGTATCCCTGCTGACTCAGACTACTTAGCCGAGGGTAACGTCACCGCCAAAAGCGGGGCCTACCACAATACTGCATTAATAACTTAATTCATTATCTTCCAATAATCCACCCTTTTAGGATTGTATCCCTGCTGACTCAAACTACTGGGGTGAGGGTAACGTCGCCTTCAAAAGAGGGGCCTACTACAATAACTAAGATAATCTCTTAATTATGTGCAAAAGTGCGGAAATAATCAAAGGTTATACTAGATACGAGTCGGAACCAAGTGATTCATCTTGTCTATCTGTTTTTCTTTTATTTTTATTTTCAGCATTTTAGTTAGTTTTATTTTTCTTAGTTTAAAACATTTTTTCTAAACTTTTATTTTGGTTAGACGTTGAGGATAAACCGGTACTAAAAGCTCTTGTGTCCTTGGACGACCTCGATATCTTACCAACGCTATACTACACTCAACGATGGGTGCACTTGCCCATATGTGTGTTTAGTGTGAGTGAAATATCGTGTTTTATAAATTTAAAACTTGGCTAAAATAAGTGTTAAAAAGGGCTTAAAATACACACCTAATATATATAACACTTCACACCCATCAAGTTTTTGGCGCCGTTGCCGGGGACACAAGGATTTTAAGAAAGTTAGGAATCAACGGCCTAATCATCTTTTATCTTTCTTTTTATTTTTTTTAGGATTTTCTTAGTTTTTCACCTTCTGCAGAGATCAGCACGGGCCGTGCTCGGTCAGACACGGGCCGTGCCCAGCTTCATCGCTGGCAGTTTTTATTTTCTGAGTTACAGAGAGCTGAACACGGGGCCGTGTCGGTGCAACACGGGGTCGTGTCCAACTCCCAGTAACTGGGATACAGAAAACGATTACTGTACTTCTGACCACGGGCCGTGTTCACTGAGCACGGGGCCGTGGTGAACATTCTGACCAACGTTCTTTTTTTGTTTTTATTGCAGGATTTGGAACCCAGGCGCCACATTTGAACCTCCTACGTAGTGCATGAGCTCCAGTTCTAGTAGAGACATAAAAGAACCCCTAGAAGAACCCGAGCGCTTTCTCAGAAAAAGACTTAAAGCTAAAAATCAAGAGAAAGCTTCGGGGGACCCACTTCCAATGGCGGACCAACGTACCCTCATGGATTACCTACGGCCTACCGTAGGCAATCTTGGCGCCGCTATCAATGCACCAAATGTCGAGGCCAACAACTTCGAACTTCGGCCGCATTTGATACAAATGCTCCAAAACTCCGCAACCTTCCACGGGCTTGCGGACGAGGATCCCCATCTACATATTACTAACTTCTTAGAAATATGTGATACCTTTCGAATCAATGGAGCATCAAATGACGCCATCCGCCTTCGAATGTTTCCTTTTTCACTAAAAGACCGAGCTAAGGCTTGGCTTAACACCCTCCCAGTTGGATCGGTAAACACCTGGGATGAACTCGCCCAAAAGTTTTTGTATAAGTATTTCCCTCCTGCTAAAACGGCTAAATTAATGACTGAAATTAATACATACTCACAAGAGGATGGGGAATCCTTATATGAAACTTGGGAAAGGTTCAAAGAGCTTCTAAGAAAGTGTCCTCACCATGGTCTAGCGGTATGGCAACAAGTATCCACTTTCTACAATGGATTGTTGCCACACACAAGACAAACACTTGATTCAAGCTCCGGGGGACTCTTAGGTAATCGTCGCCCAAATGAAATATATAACCAAATTGAGGAAATTGCTCAAACCAATTTTCAATGGCACACTCCCCGAGGTAAGAAATCTATTGCCCCGGGCGCCCATAAGGTTGATGAAAGCACCTCTTTACAAGCCCAAATCGAGGCCCTCTCTTCAAAAATCAAAAGGCTAGAAATGACAAAAACGGCCTCGGTTATGGCTTGTGAAGGGTGTGGTGGGTCACATGAAAATTGGAGTTGTATGAAAGAATTAGAAGAACAAACTGAAACGGTAAACTACTTGGATAATAGACCTAGGCCGTCGGGTCCTCCAACGGGTACCTACAACCAAGGATGGCGTAACCACCCAAATCTTGGTTGGAGAGATCCCAGCAATAGTAGTAACCAACAAAACCAACGAACTAATTTTCAACAACCGCAAAAATTTTCTCAACAACAAGGTGGAAGAGAAAGGCTTGAAGATACTGTATCTCGCCTCATCTCTGACACTGAAAAGAAAAACTCGGATCGATTTCAACAATTGGAATCAAATTTCAGAAATCAACAAGCTAGCATTCAAAACGTTGAAAAACAATTAAATCAACTAGCTCAAAATTTCTCCGAGAGACCACAAGGCGCGTTACCTAGTAATACCGAAACGAACCCGAAGGCACAAGTACATCTCATCACATTAAGAAATCGAACCGTGGGTCCCGAGGATGCTCCATTGCCGCCAAATGAAAGAAGCCATTCTAGCCAGCCTATAACTCCTCCTGCGCCAGAAAAGGCTTCTACACCAAATCAAGAGCCCACCAAGACTCCTCCAATTCCGTACCCCGGTAGGTTAAATCGTCAAAAGACCGATGAGCAATTCGCAAAGTTCGAAAGTTTACTAAAACAATTGCATGTTAATATTCCTTTTATTGAGGTCCTAAACCAAATGCCTAAATATGCAAAATTCATGAGGGATTTCCTCACTCACAAAAGGAAAATTGAATCATTGCAATTAGTTAACCTAGGCGAAGAATGTTCAGCTTTAGTACTCAACAAACTTCCACAAAAGAAAATCGACCCCGGGAGCTTCACAATCCCTTGTTCGATTGGGAAGTCCCCCGTCCAAAATGCTTTAGCCGATCTTGGGGCTAGCATCAACCTCATGCCCACATCAATGTTCAAGCGACTCGGCCTAGGAACAACAAGCCCTACAAAGATGAGCATACAACTCGCCGACAGGTCCGTCAAATTCCCACAAGGTGTCGCCGAAAATCTGCTAGTCAAGGTTGACAAATTCGTCTTTCCAACCGACTTCGTCATCCTAGACATGGAAGAAGACACCGATGTCCCTCTCATCCTCGGGAGGCCATTTCTAGCCACCGCCCAAGCATTGGTGGATATGAATGACGGAACTCTAACATTGAAGTTTGGGGATGAAGAGGTAAAATTTGAATGTGGAAAGCGAGTAGAGGAAGAAGATCCGGTCAACTACATGAAGGTCATAGACTCAAGCTTGGATGACGCTCTCCGACGGTGTAACATGGGATGCAACACATCCCAATTGGGTAACATATGACCAGGCTTTGGGTCTAGCCAAGGACCCTTATAAACGTGGCGCACCATGGAGGCATTCCACGGAACTATCCTTAGTTTAATTTAGGTTAATTTTTATGTTTTCTAGTTAGTTTTAATTTTCAGGAATAAAACACACTCATGGTGGTAAAGGATGAAAAGGGGAACGAGAAAAATGATCCCATGACCAAGAACAAGGCAACCCGACAATTCTCTCTATTTCAGAAAGTTCAACACGGGCCGTGCTCAACCAACACGGCCCCGTGCCGAACCACCTGCAGAAAAAACGCCCAGTTCAGGTACCTGGACACGGGCCGTGTTCACCCAACACGCCCCCGTGTCCAGACTTCTGTTTCTTTTATTTTAATTTTGTTACTGGCACTTGAACACGGGGCCGTGCCCGGATAACACGGGGCCGTGTTCAGTGCCCAGTAACACAAATTTTTGCTTTTTAACACTATTTTACACATCTAATCAACCTAAAAATTTATTTTTGGGACACATTGAGGACAATGTGTAATTTAAGTGTGGGGGGGATGCTAAAACCTTGAATTTTGCAAGTCCTAAATACAAGCCTTACACAAAACTCTATTGGAACCGCTAATCATCCCAAAATTTTTTCAAAAATTTCATTTTTTTTACTTGTCTAGGTTTAACTCGGGAAATTCAAGTTCTCAAAAAGGTTATATTTTTACAAATTTACAACCGATAGCGTAGTGATAAAAAGAACCAACATAAGAAAATTATGAAAAGGCATAGCAAACTTATTTAAAATTTGATTATATATACTTGATCACATAAAAACCCATTCCCACAAAAGTGAGTTTTGAGCCTTTATTGAGCACACAATTACATATCATTTGACTAAATGCTCATTTTTCGTTTCTTGTGTGAATAGCCGCTTGGTTCTTACGACTCTAGAACTTGCCATGACAATGCATTCCCAGTCCTTATCAACTTAAACCCGAGTAAGTAAATGATGGAGGCATTAGGACTAACCCTTTTTATTTCTACACCATTATTTTTCTTTTTCTTTTACCACCTACCCAAAAACCCCCCTAGTTAGCCCATTTGAGCCTAAACCTTTTCGTTTCATCACCCAAACAAAAACCCTTTTACCCACCAAAACCTTTTTCTTTTTTTTTACCCTTTATTTTAGTAACAAGTTCGGTTATTCGTAAAAAAAAAAAAAAAAAAAAAAAGTGTGATAATGATGAAGCAAAAAGAAAATAAACAAACAAGTTAATCAAAAATAACTTAGTTTGAATAAAAGCTTCATCAAAATAAAAAGTTGCAAAAATACGAAAACCGACACTTGTTACGCTTTTAGCCCTTTTTCTACTAACCACTAACCCAACCACCTACCTTTAACCCTAGCCTAACCCTTAACCCACAAAGTCCTCGATATCTACAAAGGTATAAAAGTTAAAAAGGAGGAGGATTGATTTCTTGGCAAGCCTATGGTAGGAATAAGTTCCATGCCGCTCTCGAGTGATTCACTAAAAATACACCTTCGGCCGAGTGTGAGTGATTTCCCCGCGAGGTATGTGAACTTGTATATAAATAGAATTTTAAAAAAGGCATGTTATACCCAAATAAGTAATTTCTTTTATGAAAAGTTCTAAATAAATCATTACGAATAGGAGTGTAAATAAATAAAAATAAAACCCCAAAAAGATCTTGGAAATCCCGACACTCTACGACAAGCCCAAAACCTTCTCTTCTACCTATTCCATTTGGGAGTGTAAGCCACATATTAAAGAGTTTTGCTTGAGGACAAGCAAAAGTTCAAGTGTGGGGGTATTTGATGTGTGTAAAATGCAACATATAAATTACATCAAATGAGGCATAAAACTAACCCTTTTTAAGTACTAATATTGGAAAAAGAGTGTTTTTGTCTTCCTTTTGTATTTTCAGGATTAAATGAGCTCAAAAACGCAAAAGAAGCAAAAAGATAGCTAAATCCAACATAAATACAAGAAAAGGAATATTAGTGAACTGCCCGAACCCTCAACGGCACCTTCCAAAGCAAAATAGAGAAATCAGAAGACTGAACACGCCCCGTGCTCAGCCAGCACGGGGCCGTGCTCAAGAAGCAGCAGAAAAGACAAACCTATAGAAGCTTCTATTGCCCACCACGGGGCCGTGCTCAGCGGACACGGGGGCGTGTCGAAAGTACAGCAGGTGCATTTATTGTAATTGCGAATTACAATTAATGAGGAGAGAGATTGTCAGACGGACACGGGGCCGTGCCCAGCGGACACGGGGCCGTGTCCAGCTCTCTGTTCAGCCTATAAATAGGAGTGTTTGGATTCATTTCATCTCATCCCTTGGCACACCACCTCTCTCACACCTCATCCACCACCCACCACCATCACAACACCATCATCCACCACCATCATCCATTGTCCATCGTAGAGTGTGTGAGTCGTCTCGGGATCCAAGATTGATCGTAAGAGTTCTTGACAATCAAGGCCATGTTTGCCTAAGTCTCTGACATCACTTGGTGAAGACAAAGTGTCTAGTATAATACTTTTTATTTCTAATCTTTTGCACTTTTTATTTGGTTTTGTATTAATGACTTTAATAACTAGTTACTTATGTTGAAGGTGATCTTTCCTTATCGTTTGTCCGTGGTGTCTTGGCATTATTTTACTGTCTATATAAAATAAAGGATTTTCACCATTCATATCTCCACGGTCTATATGGAGATATGTTGGCTACCTGGTAGGGGGTTAAGGGAACGGTTTGGTAAAGGTCTTGCCATTGTTCAGCGTTTAGAGGTCCTGCAATGGACCCGAGTCAAATTTAGTAGGACCTCCTTCAATACTTCACGGTATTGGATGGCGGGGGTCCAAACTCTTTGATCCCCTCATAAGTTAACTACTATTAATACTATAACCCGGCTATTTAGGACTGTATCCCTGCTGACTCAGACTACTTAGCCGAGGGTAACGTCACCGCCAAAAGCGGGGCCTACCACAATACTGCATTAATAACTTAATTCATTATCTTCCAATAATCCACCCTTTTAGGATTGTATCCCTGCTGACTCAAACTACTGGGGTGAGGGTAACGTCGCCTTCAAAAGAGGGGCCTACTACAATAACTAAGATAATCTCTTAATTATGTGCAAAAGTGCGGAAATAATCAAAGGTTATACTAGATACGAGTCGGAACCAAGTGATTCATCTTGTCTATCTGTTTTTCTTTTATTTTTATTTTCAGCATTTTAGTTAGTTTTATTTTTCTTAGTTTAAAACATTTTTTCTAAACTTTTATTTTGGTTAGACGTTGAGGATAAACCGGTACTAAAAGCTCTTGTGTCCTTGGACGACCTCGGTATCTTACCAACGCTATACTACACTCAACGATGGGTGCACTTGCCCATATGTGTGTTTAGTGTTAGTGAAATATCGTGTTTTATAAATTTAAAACTTGGCTAAAATAAGTGTTAAAAAGGGCTTAAAATACACACCTAATATATATAACACTTCACACGCATCAAATGCTTATGTTTCAGGTACAGTTCGGCAGCTAAAAAGGGATAAAACGCAACTTTGGACGGTTTGGAGATGAACGGGTCGTGCGTGGAATGAAAGAAGAAACAAAACATAACATTCAGGGTGCCACCGTAAATTACCATGGCCACCGTAATTTACGGTGGCCCTGAAATCTGCCTAGTTCTCCACCGTAACTCAGGAGAGATGCACCGTAACAAATTGATGTCCACCGTAAGTTACGGTGATACCGTAATTTACGGTGGAAGCTGCGAGGAAAATTGTAACTGCCCTATTAAACGGTTTTTATGGTGTATTTTGGGATTATCTCATCATTGGACAGTTTCTCTGCACTTTGGGGGGCGATTTTGGCTGTTCCTTGTTGGTTCTAAACAATTCTAAACATTTGGTTCTTGTTTTTGGTTCGTATGAACTTGATTTTGAATGTTATGATGATCAACCGAACAATGTCCGGCTAAACTTGTGGTGATCATCTTAGGTGAAGGTTTCTCTAAACTTTTGTGTGTTTGTTCCAGTATTTCTAGAATGATAACTTGTGTTTGCTTGATTATCATGGTGTATGCATAATTGTTTGTAGCTTGTTAATTGATATAACAATTTCTGGTCTTAATCGTACGTTCTTGGTGCCGTTGGCAATCGAGATATCACGGGAAGGGTTAGGGTTGGATATTGATTGATTGATCATCGGGAAACAACCTCGCATTCATACAATCCGAGTACTTTGTTCCCTTTTATCACAACAATTATTTATGCATGAGTTATGTCTATGTAACTCTTTCTAGTTGGAATTTCGCACAATTGTTAAAAGAAACTGAATCCTAAGATGGTCATTGTTCTCATAATCTGAAGTAAAAATCCAATTTTGATTTTGCAATTAGCTAGAAATTTAGTTTTCTAAAACAACAATCCAAATCATTGATCTTTAATTTCTGCAAATTAGGTTAATTTTAGTTAAAGTACAAAGCTATAAAATAAACACATTTTTCACATACTCCCTGAGTTCGATACCCATTTACCACTATCTATAGTTGTTATTTGGATTAAATTTGCGTGTACTACGACAGCACGTCAAATTTTGGCGCCGTTGCCGGGGAGTTGTGCGCAACGTGTGTCAGTTTGTTAGTTTTGCTTTGTTATTTTCGGGTTTACACTGGTGTGTTTAGTGTGCAGGTTCTACAGGTGCATGCATACTAGAGGCTCTCACAAGTCGTCACCATTGTCATTTGATCCGGAAATCGAAAGAACACTAAGGCAAAACAGAGTTTTACTAAGAGAAAACAGAATCATTGGTTCACCTACTTCACCCATCTCACCACGAAACATCATGCAAGAATCTCAAATACCACCCACAACGGGTCAAAAGACCTCATCATTCATCCCTACTTCCACACAACCATCACCAAACACCACTATACCTAACACCACTACAATTCCTACTCCACCTCATGATACTACACCATCCAACACCACACAACCGATTACTACTCAAGTCGAACCCAGTCTTACCTTTAGCCCATCTGCCACCATCCCACCATTATCACACTTCTTTCCCCCAACTATGGGTTAATCATCTTCTAATTACACAATACAACCAAATTCAACCATTGTCCATGCTACTTCAACATTGAGACCATCGAACCAATCGGGTTTCCATTATTCCACTATTCCTTTTGGGCAATCTTCGGGTATTCAAGGGGATGGATATGATGACGGTTATGAAGATGAGTTTAGGGGGTATGAAGAGGAAGGTTTCTATTATGGGGGTGATGGAGGATATTTGGGACTTCAAGGAGGAGAGGGTCAACAAAGTCAACCGATTCAACAATTTCAAGATACGAGTAGATTACTTGTTGGGGTGCAACACATTAGACCGCAAGGGCCACAATTGCAACGCCCTACATCGCTACAACAAGTGCGTCCTCACAATACACAACCGCAATATCAAAGACCGATTCAACAACCACAAATGCCGCAATACCAATTTCAACCACCTTTTGCACCTCAAGGGCCTATGCAAATGGGTCAACCAAGAGCACCATTGGGTGCACCTCAAAGACATCATCGGGAGGTTGTACGGGGGATCGAAGCTCACTTCCGGCCTATTATCACTAACAATCCTTCGCCGGTAGTGATTCCTCATCATGCGGATGGAAGAACTTTTGAAGTAAGAACAACCGCCCTCCAAAGTCTACCAAAGTTCAAAGGGTTAGCAACGGAAGAACCCTATTTTCATTTAGAGACATATGACTCCATTTGCAACACTATTGGAGGTCAAGGGTTTTCTTCTGATGATGTCAAGTTGGTTCTCTTCCAATTTTCTTTGGAAGACAAGGCAAAGAGATGGTTTCACACGCTACCCTCCGCATCAATCTTTAAATGGGCCGATATGCAACAAATATTCTTAGATGAATATTACACCTCTCAGAAGACTAATGATGCAAGAAGAGGTTTGAGGAGCTTCCAACAACAATCAGGGGAGATGTTTCATGAAGCCTTTGAAAGATTTAATATGATGTTACGGAATTTCCCTCACCATGGGATTCAATTATAGGAGTTGTTGAACGCATTTCACGAAGGGTTGAGTTCGGAGGATGCACGGGATTTATGTCGATCACTAATGGTACATTCGGTACGAATTATGAAAATGTCGATTGGGCATTTTTAGAACAAATGGCGGTAAATTCCAAGAGGAAGGCTCAATCTTCAAGAAGGGCAAGGCATGTGATTCAAAGGCCCCAAGTGCATGGAGTAGAGAATGGTAATGTGCAACCTACAAACCAAGTGTACAACGTGTGCACTAATTGCAACGAAATAGGCCACACGGCGGAAGTTTGTGTAGTGGGGGTGGTTGATGAGCAAGTAGAGGAAGTAAATGCAATTCAAGGAGGGGGTGGTCGAAATTTCAATATGAACTCCAACACATACCACCCCGGATTACGAAACCATCCTAATTTCCGTTACGGGAACGCGGCGAACCAAGCTAACCCAAACTTTCAAGGAGCTCAATGTAACGTTGTACCTCGCCAACAATACAATCAAGGCAATTATAGAGGTGGAAACAATTATGGGTACCAAGGGCAATTTCAACAAACGGGTCAAAGTGGTTCGAGTCAACCTTCGTCAAGCGGGAATGAAGTCATGGATATGCTTCGGGCTATGCAACAAGATATGCAAAAACGGAATCAACTCGATGAAGTTCGAATGCAAAAGGATGAAGTTCGTGACAAGAGCATCCAATCACTAACAACCCAAATGGGTCAATTAGCAACCGATGTGGCGGAATTGAAGAAGAACAAAGGTCAACTTCCTAGCAATACCAAGGTAAATCCTTCACATGGTTCATCACGAGGTAATGTTAATGTTCATCATGTTAGTGTTTTAAGAAGTGGAAAAGAATTTAAAGCCAATTTGTCACCCGAATTGGTTGAGGGGGTAGTTGAGGATATCACGGGTAATGAAAGTGATGATGAAGTTTCACCGGTTAAACCTAAAGAATCAAATGTTAACAAATCGGGGTTGGGTGAAAACGAAAAAAGTGAAAAAGTTGAGGGTGAACCGAGTCAAGTCCCGTTTCCATCGGCTTTACTTGACCCGGGAAGGAAAAATTTTATTGCACCAAGAGGTCCCCAAAAAGAAGAATTGTGGGACATGTTTAAACAAGTTAAAATTAACCTTCCACTCCTTGATGCAATAAAACAAGTACCCGCCTATGCAAAATTTTTAAAAGAATTATGTACACAAAAGAGGCAACAAAAGAAGAAAATGCCTAAGCGGGTCGATTTAACCGGGCAAGTGAGTGCGGTTTTGAATGGGGAGCTTCCATCCAGGTACGCCATTAATTAACATTCAAGTTGGTAATTTTCAAATGGCAAAGGCGTTACTAGATCTTGGAGCCGGAGTTAGTATTTTACCGGGGGGCTTATATGACCAATATGATTTTGGTCCGTTAGCTAGGGTGGAGACAACGGTTGTTTTAGCCGATTTGTCTCATAAGTTACCCCGGGGGATGGTTCAAAATGTAATTGTTAAAATTGATGAGTTTTATTACCCAGTTGACTTTCTAGTCTTGGACTACTCGTCCGCGGACCCAAAACAACAACAAAACGTAATTTTGGGTCGGCCATTTTTTAGCACCGCGCATGCTGTGATCGATTGTAGATTTGGTACAGTCGATATGACTTTTGGGAATCAAAAAATGCGCTTAAATGTTTTTACTAACAATTCTAATGCTAATGGTGTTGATGAGTGTTTCATGGCAAATTTAGTTGATGGATGCAACCCGCATGAGTATGAAGAGGATGGTATGGATGTTTGCTTGTGTGATTTTTCTGAACAGGTATATGCTTATGCATTATGGGTTGAAGAAGAAAAACAGGATGCCATGGCTTTGAAGGAAGGTCGACCACCATGGACTCATCAATTCGAAGGTTTACCGGCGGAAATAAGTTCGGGTACTAAACCATCGTTAGAGGAACCGCCAAAGTTGGAACTTAAAGACTTGCCGAGCCACTTGAAGTATGCTTTCTTAGGGGATAATGACACTCTACCGGTCATTATTGCCTCTAATTTAGAGTTGGTGCAAGAGCAAGCATTGTTGGAAGTCTTGAAAGAAAACAAGGGAGCTATTGGATGGACGATTGCCGATCTCAAAGGAATTAGTCCATCAATCTTCATGCACAAGATTATTACTACCGAGGATGCAAAACCGACACGAGAAGCTCAAAGGCGATTGAATCCGAACCTAAGGGAGGTAGTAAAAAAGGAGGTAATCAAATGGTTGGATGCGGGAATCATCTATCCGATTTCGGATAGTGCTTGGGTGAGTCCCACCCAAGTTGTGCCTAAGAAGGCCGACATTCAAGTAGTCAAGGATGAAAGTGGTGAACAAATTGCCACCCGACCGGTCACCTGGTGGCGTGTATGTATTGACTACCGAAAATTGAATGCCGCCACTTCTAAGGACCATTTCCCGTTGCCTTTTATTGACCAAATCATTGAAAAATTATCGGGTCAAAAATATTACTGCTTTTTGGACGGGTATTCGGGTTACAATCAAATAGCAATACACCCGGATGACCAACACAAGACCACCTTCACTTGTCCATATGGCACCTTTGCTTTTCGGCGAATGCCCTTTGGCTTGTGCAATGCACCGGCAACTTTCCAACGATGTATGATGAGTATCTTCTCGGACATGGTTGGAGAGTCGCTTGAAGTGTTTATGGATGACTTTTCCATTTTTGGCACTAGTTTTGAATCTTGTCTCAACGAATTGCAAAAAGTTTTAAAAAGATGTGTTGAGAAAAATTTAGTGCTTAGTTGGGAGAAAAGTCACTTTGTGGTGCAAGAGGGAATTGTGTTGGGTCACGTAATTTCGGAAAGGGGAATGGAGGTGGATAAGGCAAAAATACGGGTAATAGCATCTTTGCCACCTCCGAAAAATGTTAAGGGTGTAAGGTCATTTTTGGGACATGCGGGTTTCTATAGACGTTTCATAAAAGGTTTTAGTGTTATCACCAAACCTTTATGTAACTTGTTATTAAAAGATGTCCCATTTGATTTTACTAATGAGTGTATGCAAACTTTCACTGTTTTGAAGGAACACTTGGTCAAAGCTCCTATTTTGCAACCACCGGATTGGTCAAAGCCGTTCGAGATAATGTGTGATGCAAGCGACACTACTATTGGTGCAGTTTTGGGTCAACGGGTTGATAAAAAGCCGGTGGTGATTTACTATGCAAGCAAAACTTTATCCGAAGCACAACTCAATTACACCACAACCGAAAAAGAGTTATTAGCGGTGGTGTATGCTTTGGATAAGTTTCATACGTATATTTGGGGGAGCAAGGTGGTGGTCTATTCGGATCATAATGCGGTCCGATATTTGATGGAGAAAAAGGACGCGAAGCCCCGTTTAATTCGGTGGGTATTGTTGTTGCATGATTTTGACTTGAAAATTCGAGACAAAAAGGGAAGTGAGAACGTAGTGGCGGATCACTTGTCTCGGATTCCGGTGGAAGGAATTAATGATGTAAGTGAAATAAATGAAAGTTTTCCCGACGAGCAACTCTTAGCCGTTTCCACCTTTGTTGCACCGTGGTATGCTCATTACGTAAATTACTTAGCCACGGGTGCCATCCCAAGTCATTGGACCAAGAAGCGATGACAACAATTTATGGTCCAAGTGAAGCAAAACATTTGGGATGAACCGGATCTTTTCAAGATTGGGCCGGATCAAGTTATTCGGAGGTGTGTGCCCGAAACGGAGGTGATGGAAATTTTGACCCATGCTCATTCATCCGCATGTGGAGGTCACTTTAGTGGGCATAAAACGGGTTACCGGGTTCTCTCATGTGGGTTTTATTGGCCCACAATTTTCAAGGATGCATGTGAGTTCGCTAGGAATTGTATTAATTGTCAAAAGATGGGAAGCATATCAAAGAGGGATGAAATGCCATTACAACCTATCTTGGTTGTTGAAATATTTAATGTATGGGGTATTGACTTTATGGGTCCCTTCCCGAATTCGAATGGTTTCCTATATATTTTGGTAGCGGTGGATTACGTCTCAAAGTGGATTGAAGCTATTGCGACACGCACAAACGACCTTTCGGTTGTTTGTAAATTTGTTCAATCCAACATCTTCTCTCGTTTTGGTATTCCGCGAGTGATCATAAGTGATGGTGTTTCGCATTTCAAGAACTTCAATTTTGGGAAATTGTTGAAGAGGTATAGCGTGAATCACCGGATTGCCACACCTTACCATCCGCAAACGAGTGGACAAGTCGAAGTGTCCAACCGTCAAATAAAGGAAATCCTTATGAAGACGGTTAGAACGGATAGGAAGGATTGGTCGAGTAAGTTGGATGATGTGTTGTGGGCGTACCGAACGGCCTACAAAACTCCGATTGGCACAACACCTTACCGGATGGTTTATGGGAAGGGTTGTCATTTGCCAATGGAGTTAGCGCATCGGGCACATTGGGCAATTAAGACGGTAAATGCGGATTATGATGAGGCGGGAAAGATGAGAAAGTTGCAATTAAGTGAGATCGAAGAGATTAGAGACGAGGCGTATGAGTATGCATCGGCTTACAAAGACAAGCTCAAGAAGGTAGACGATGCAAAGTTAAGGAAGAAAACCTTTGAAGTGGGTCAAAAGGTTTGGTTGTACAACTCAAGACTCAAGATGTTTGCGGGCAAGCTTAAAAGCAAATGGATGGGCCCGTATGTCGTTCGTCGAGTTGGGAGGTTTGGTGATGTAGATATCCAAGATGAGCAAACACGGAAACAACAAACGGTGAACGGTCACCGGTTGAAGCCATACTTGGAGGGGAACGACATCAACAACTTGGAGCTTGACAAAGCGGGCTACATCTTACGCCCGGTCGATGAGGAACAACCATGAGAGGCCCAGGTTTGGTAGTGTAAATAGTAGCATTTCATTTTGTTTGTTTTGTATAGTTTGCACACTTACCGTACTCGCTTGAATCTTGTGTTTGAAACAAGTGTGGGGACATTCGGGTTACGAATGGCTCTAACATTGTGTTGAGGACAACACGGGACTTTCTAGGGGGTAGGGTAATTTTTAAATGTTTTTGAAAAATTTTAAAAACACAAAAAAATCGAAAAAACTGAAAAAAAATATAAAAATGACACTTAAAATCACAATTTTCAGCGATTCAGAAATGCCCAGGTACCACCGTAAGTTACGGTGGTACCGTAATTTACGGTGGAGTGTGAAAATGTTTGGGCTTTACGGTAATCCGCTACTGTCTTACGGTAGAAATATTGTGCTAGGTGACACCGTAATTTACGGTGTCCACTGTAAATTACGGTGGACCTGGCGAGTTGAAGGGTCGACCAGGTTTCCGCATGTACATAAAAATAATAATAATAATAATCAGTTTTGAGAATTAACCCCAGCCACTCATATTCTCTTCACTTTTGTCATCCATCATTTTCATCTATCACTCTCAAGACCCACAAGATCTCCATAACCTTCTTCAACCTTCAATCTTTCCTAACTCTCTCAATTCTTAGCCAAATAAAGTGAAATATAGGTCTATCTTGGCTAATTTTTCACATACTTTCTGATTTTGAGAAGAGATTTGCGAAAAAACTAAGCTTTCGGGTCCGAATCACAAACCCTAGGTCCGAAAATTTTAGGGGTTTTTGAAGTTTTTGTTTCACAAGTGTGCTAGTATCTTCCAATCAAGGTATGGAAGTTTATTTGTTATATTTTGATGATGCATTGTGAAGATTGAGGTTATTTTTGATATTTGTTCATACCCACTTGCTTGTTATTAGATTTTGTCATAAAATTGTTACTTGAACATGGTTATGGGTTGTAGATGTAGGATTGATGGTAAAGTAGTGAACTTTTTGGGGAATCTCTATATTGTAGAGACACCATGCCCAATTTTTGAAAAAGATTTATAAAAGTTTTGGTTCACTAGCATCTACAACCATAGTAACAAGCAAGTGTGGGGATATTGTGGTGAAAAGGGTCTAATTTATTGTGTTTGGTTGTGTTGTTTGCTCTAATGTGTGTAGAAAAATGGTGCGAACAAAGGAAATAGCCGGAGCAAGTTCGTCTTCTTCGTCTAAAGATAAGGGCAAGCAACCGGAACAACAACCGAGAAAGAGGCAATATTTGGGTCGAGTTGATGAGAGTGAAAGTGAGGAAGAAATGGAGTTGGACCCGGCTGAAAAGCCAAAATGGGAGTCGGGTCCCTTGGATGACCAACCGGACACTCTTTCACGATAGTATGAATCGATTGAAAAACAAGGCTGCCGCATTTATTTGCGAGAGGGAAGTTCGTGAAGTTGAATTTAGCCCGTTTGGTGTGTTTGCCAAATTCCGCGCTCTAGGATGGGAATCGACACTTAGTTGTTATGACAAGGATAGCAAGAACTTGTTCATAAACGAAATTCAAGAATGGATGGCAACTCTCAAGTGCAACACATACGAAAAGCCATCGCAAATGAAGTTGATAGGTGAAGTGAATGGGATTCCGGTAGAAATGTCTTTTGACACATTGAAGAAATTGGGAAAATACGACAGTCTACATGCTCGTGAGTACATGGTTCCTAGTCTTGATGACCTTCTGATAAAACCGGAGAAGCATCCTCGTTGGAATGATATGTTAGCGGCGTTATTTTTGCCCGGTACTTACAGTGGCGTTTTATACCGGAGGAATTTGAAGATAGAAGCGAAGTTGTTGCTAGCAATCTGCATTCTAAATGTCATTCCGCGAAGGGGGGACAAGGAGCAAGTGAGGTACCCGGAAGTACCTGTCCTCTATTCGCTACTCAATGGGTCTCCGTGTTTTCCAATCCGATATTTGATCGTGAACCATCTATGGATTTGCCGAAACAAGTTGGGGAGAGATATTATCCCATATTGCCGAATCATCACGGGATTGATGAAGCAACAAAAGGCAATTACGTCAGAAGATAAAGGGGCACCAAAAAGGCATCAGCCTTTTACTTTAGACAAGTTAGGGATTGGTTGGACTTACACGCAATCGGAACGGTATCATAAGCTAAAGTCGGAGGGGTAGAGATGGAGAGCATTAAAGGTGGGTGCAAGGGATCTTTTACCGGGAGAAGCGGATGAGCCGGAAAGTGATGTGGAGGCTCCAAGTGGTGATGATGATTATGCGGACGAGCCGCATGGTGGTGAGAATGTAGGCCAAGGGGGCCTAGGTAGAGGTTATGGTAGTGCTTTTTACGATAATACGGAGCGGTCCTATGTGCCGAATTGGGCTTATGATGGCACGATGCAAGAGGTTATCAAAAACCAACGTCCTCCGGCACCCATTTTTGAGTCATGGTCGGGTTCGAAGCGGACGTTATTTGACCAACATACAATGATGAGTGCAAGCATGGAGCGGTCTTTGAAACAAAGCTTCGATCGTCAAGAGGCGTGGAATCCCACACACGCGTATTCCCATGAATTGGAAATGAATAGTCGATACAATGATGATCAAGAAAGAAGAATGCATGTGGATTGGCACGCCGGGAGGCCGGTGGTTGTGGATCCACAACATGTGGATTATGCGTCTCTACCACCTTATGATGGTAGTATTTCGTATCCGACCCCGCCGCTTCATCATTCACAATGGATCGACCCGCGCCAACAAGAAGGAGCTCCTCAACAAGGTGGGAGTAGTAGCGGTTCATTTGCATTTGGAGAATGGAATGACATGATGTCTTCCATTTTTGGACCTCCGCAGCCACGCTATTACTAGTCAGGTTGTATTCCTTCCTTGTATATTTTGTGAATATTTGTTAGCTTGCTTTGTTTATGGTTGGGCGGTTGGGTGGTGTTAGTTTGTGATGTTATGTTTGGGTTGGTGCGAGTTGGCGGTGTGATGTTTAAAAAGAAGAAAAATATAAAAAAAAATATAAAATAAAAAATCCAAAAAGAAAGTCGTGGTTTGAGTGTTGAGCTTTTGGGTGATGTGAAAGATGTTTAGTGATCAAATCCTCCTAAAACCATACATTGGGGTCAATGTATCCTAAGTGTGGGGATGGGGGGAAATTTTTGAAGATTTTGAAAAAATTTTAAATCAAGCGAAACGATGTGAGAATTTGAACACCCTAGATTAACCCCAAGTGATGCACCGGCAACCCTTGATACCCCTTTTATTCTTGGTGAGAGTTGAAGCCACACATGTAAATAAATAATATTTATCTTTTATGAGAGTGGCTACGGGTGGGGGTGGATTAGAACTTGTGCCTTGATACGGTTTGAGTCTTTAGTTGGACATGAATGCGAAAAGGATAAGGGCATTAGGTAGCCTCGTTTTTAGTGTGTGTGAGTGTGGGATTTGGGGGGTTGGACCTCATAAGTTATATATATGAGCATGGTTGCGAGAGGGGCGAGGGGTTGGACATTTAGTTGCCCAATTTTGTGCCTAAAAGCCTATCGTTTGTTTCCCCCTAGCTAGTTACCTAAAAATTACCCAACTTGACCCGGTTTTATAGTGTTAGTGATTGTTTAGTAGTCAGTAATTTTATTTGATATTATGTTGAAAGTTTGAAAAAAAAAACAGAAAAAGAAAAGAAAAAAGAGAAAAAGCAATGAAAAAAAAATGAAAAAAAAAGTGATGTTTAGTTATCTTGTACATAGTAGTTTAGTTTGGTAGTTGTTTGTTTGTGTCTTTGTGTAATAAAAACCGGGTTAAGTTTTCGCTACTTCATATATATTCCATTTCCTACCCATACACCGAGCCACGTTACAACCTTGAAAGTCCCTTTGATTTGCATTCATGTTTGGCACTTGTTAGGAGAATAAACGATTTAGGTACAAGCCTATAGTTGTGCAACCACCCGTTAGCCTTTGTGTGTCTAGCTCATATTGCTAGTGCTTACTTGTTACCGAGAGGAGAGACATAGCGAGGGGTGTGTTATTTTGGGTGTTAAAAAGGGGTTAGCAAAAGGACTATATGTTTCTGCTTGGTTTACATTGATCACTTGTTTTGAAAATGGTTTGATGAGTTGCTTGGGACAAGCAACGGTTAAGTGTGGGGATGTGACGGGTGGTCCATTGGACAACCCTTAATGATGTTAAAAGATGAATTTATCATTCACTTAATCGCGTAATTATCTTGAATTAGATGACTACGAATGCTTATGTTTCAGGTACAGTTCGGCAGCTAAAAAGGGATAAAACGCAGCTTTGGACGGTTTGGAGATGAACGGGTCGTGCGTGGAATGAAAGAAGAAACAAAACATAACATTCAGGGTGCCACCGTAAATTACGGTGGCCACCGTAATTTACGGTGGCCCTGAAATCTGCCTAGTTCTCCACCGTAACTCAGGAGAGATGCACCGTAACAAATTGATGTGGCCCTGAAATCTGCCTAGTTCTCCACCGTAACTCAGGAGAGATGCACCGTAACAAATTGATGTCCACCGTAAGTTACGGTGATACCGTAATTTACGGTGGAAGCTGCGAGGAAAATTTTAACTGCCCTATTAAACGGTTTTTATGGTGTCTTTTGGGATTATCTCATCATTGGACAGTTTCTCTGCACTTTGGGGGGCAATTTTGGCTGTTCCATGTTGGTTCTAAACAATTCTAAACATTTGGTTCTTGTTTTTGATTCGTATGAACTTGATTTTGAATGTTATGATGATCAACCGAACAATGTCCGGCTAAACTTGTGGTGATCATCTTAGGTGAAGGTTTCTCTAAACTTTTGTGTGTTTATTCCAGTATTTCTAGAATGATAACTTGTGTTTGCTTGATTATCATGGTGTATGCATAATTGTTTGTAGCTTGTTAATTGATATAACAATTTCTGGTCTTAATCGTACGTTCTTGGTGCCGTTGGCAATCGAGATATCACGGGAAGGGTTAGGGTTGGATATTGATTGATTGATCATCGGGAAACAACCTCGCATTCATACAATCCGAGTACTTTGTTCCCTTTTATCACAACAATTGTTTATGCATGAGTTATGTCTATGTAACTCTTTCTAGTTGGAATTTCGCACAATTGTTAAAAGAAACTGAATCCTAAGATGGTCATTGTTCTCATAATCTGAAGTAAAAATCCAATTTTGATTTTGCAATTAGCTAGAAATTTAGTTTTCTAAAACAACAATCCAATCATTGATCTTTAATTTCCGCAAATTAGGTTAATTTTAGTTAAAGTGCAAAGCTATAAAATAAACACATTTTCCACATACTCCCTGAGTTCGATACCCATTTACCACTATCTATAGTTGTTATTTGGATTAAATTTGCGTGTACTACGACAGCACGTCAAGGGCCTCGATTTGGGCTTGTAAAGAAGTGCTTTCATCAACCTTATGGGCGCCCGGGGCAATAGATTTATTACCTCGGGGAGTGTGCCACTGAAAATTGGTTTGAACAATTTCCTCAATTTGATTGTATATTTCATTTGGGCGACGATTACCTAAAAGTCCCCCGGAGCTAGAATCAAGTGTTTGTTTTGTGTGTGGCAACAACCCATTGTAGAAAGTGGATACTTGTTGCCATACCGCAAGACCGTGATGAGGACACTTTCTTAGTAGCTCCTTGAACCTTTCCCAAGTTTCATATAAGGATTCCCCATCCTCTTGTGAATATGTGTTAATTTCAGTCATTAATTTAGCCGTTTTAGCAGGAGGGAAATACTTATATAGAAACTTTTGGGCTAGTTCATCCCAGGTGTTTACCGAGCCAACTGGGAGGGTGTTGAGCCAAGCCTTAGCTCGGTCTTTTAGTGAAAATGGAAACATTCGAAGGCGGATGGCGTCGTTTGATGCTCCATTGATCCGAAAGGTATCACATATTTCTAAGAAATTAGTAATATGTAGATGGGGATCCTCGTCCGCAAGCCCATGAAAGGTTGCGGAGTTTTGAAGCATTTGTATCAAATGCGGTCGAAGTTAGAAGTTATTGGCTTCGACATTCGGTGCATTGATAGCGGCCCCGAGATTACCTACAGTGGGTCGTAGGTAATCCATGAGGGTACGTTGGTTCGCCATTGAAAGTGGTTCCCCCGAAACTTTCTCTTGGTTTTTAGCTTTAAGACTTTTTCTGAGAAAGCGTTCGGGTTCTTCTAGGGGTTCTTTTATGTCTCTACTAGAACTGGAGCTCATACACTACGTAGGAAGTTCAAATGTGGCGCCTGGGTTCCAAGTCCTGTAATAAAAACAGAAAAGAACGTTGGTCAGAAAGTTCACCACGGCCCCGTGTTCAGCGAACACGGCCCGTGGTCGGAGATACAGTAATTGTTTTCCGGATCCCAGTTACTGGGGAGTTGGACACGGCCCCGTGTTGCACCGACACGGCCCCGTGCTCAGCTCTCTGTAACACGGAAAATAAAAACTGCCAATAACAATGCTGGGCACGGCCCGTGTCCGACCAGGCACGGCCCGTGCTGAGCTCTGCAGAAGCTGAAAAACTAAGAAAAATCCTAAAAAAATAGATAAAAAAAACGATTAGGCCGTTGATTCCTAACTTTCTTAAAATCCTTGTGTCCCCGGCAGCGGCGCCAAAAACTTGATGTGCGTTAGGTGTATATGTAGGTTTAAGTATATTTTAAGCCCTTTTACACTTTCTTTAGCCAAGTTTTAAATTTATAAAACACAATATTTACTAACACTAAACACACATATGAGCAAGTGCACCCATCGTGAGCGTAGTATAGTGTTGGCAAGATACCGAGGTCGTCCAAGGACACAAGAGCTTTTAGTACCGGTTTATCCTCAACGTCTAATCAAATCAAAAAGTTTAGAAAAAGGTTTTAAACTAAGAAAAATAAAATCTAACTAAAATGCTGAAAAATAAAAATAAAAGAAAAAACAGACAGACAAGATGAATCACTTGGCTCCGACTCGTGTTTAGTGTAACCTTTGATTATTTCCGCACTTTTGCACTACTTAAGAGATTATCTTAGTTATTGTAGTAGGCCCCTCTTTTGAATGTGACGTTACCCTCAACCCAGTAGTTTGAGTCAGCAAGGATACAATCCTAAAGGGTCGGATTATTGAAAGATAATTAATTAAGTTATTAATGCATATTGTGGTAGGCCCCTCTTTTGAAGGCGACGTTACCCTCGGCTAAGTAGTCTGAGTCAGCAGGGATACAGTCCTAAGTAGCCGGGTTAAAGTATTAATAGTAGTTTAACTTATGAGGGGATCAAAGAGTTTGGACCCCCGCCATCCAATACCGTTAAGTATTGAAGGATGTTCTACTAAATTTGACCCAGGTCCTTTGCAGGATCTATACACTGAACAATGGCAAGACTCTTACCAAACCGTTCCCTTAACCCCCGACCAGGTAGCCAACATACCTCCATATAGATCGTGGAGATATGAATGGTGAAAATCTTTTATTTTATATAGACAGTAAAATAATGCCAAGACACCACAGACAAACGATAAGGAAGAATCACCTTCAACATAAGAAACTAGTTATTAAAGTCATTAATACATAACCAATTAAAAAGTGCGAAAAGATTAAAAATAAAAAGAATTACACTAGACACTTTGTCTTCACCAAGTGATGTAAGAGACTTAGGCAAACATGGCCTTGATTGTCAAGAACTCTTACGATCAATCTTGGATCCCGAGATGACTCACACACTCTATGATGGACAATGGATGATGGTGGTGGATGATGGTGTTATGGTGGTGGTGGGTGGTGGGTGAAGTGTGAGAGAGGTGGTGTGCCAAGGGATGGTTTGAGCTTGAGCCAAGCACTCCTATTTATAGGCTGAACAGAAGCTCGGGCACGGCCCCGTGTCCACATCCTTCTCTGTCTTCATTAATTGCTCTTGTCTTTATTAGTTGACCACGGCCCCGTGTCTGCTGGGCACGACCCCGTGTGCAGAAGCATATCTGTACTATCAAGATTTGCCAGGATTCTGCGAATCTTATAGTTGACCACGACCCCGTGTCCGCTGAGCACGGCCTCGTGGTGGGAGATGGAAGCTTCTACAACTTTGTCTTTTATGCTGACACTTGGGCACGCCCCCGTGCTCATTGAGCACGGGGCGTGTTCAGCCTCCTGTTCTCTTATTTTGCTTGGGAAGATGCTTTCGGGGAGGTCGGGCATGCCACGTTTATTCATTTTCTTGTATTTATGTTAGATTTAACTGTCTTTTTGCTTCTTTTGTTAATTTGAGCTCATTTAATCCTGAAAATACAAAAGGAAGACAAAAACACACTTTTTCCAACATTAGTACTAAAAAAGGGTTAGTTTTATGCCACAATTGATGTAATTTATATGTTGCATTTTGCACACATCATAGGCCAATATACATGTTTTTGGTTAGTTATATATAGTGGTAGATGGTTTGGTTATATTTATCACTTTATGATGTAATATGTTGTTTAGTATGGTATGAAGAGTGTTGATGTACATGTGCATAAAGTGAAAAATATTATACATATTAGTAATGGTACTGTATTATGGATAGTAGGAGGTAATGGTAGTGTATTATGGATATATGATAGATGAAAAGGAAAGTGCATTCAAAGTAGTGTACCAAAAACACGTTATATTATGATTATACATATAGATGCACATTTGTATTTCTAATATTGGTATTGTAAAAAGTATTGTAATACGGATGGTAGTGTAAATCAAAGTGCAATTGTCTAATACTGGTAATGTATTACGGAATTTGTCAAAGAAATAATACATATGCACATGTGCATCCATAATTGTTACTCGAATTTTTTAAATGAAAAATAGCAATTTTTCTTTAAAAATAATAAAAAATAATTTGTGTGTTTTTTAGATATTTTTGGTTGTGTTCACATTGGTTCTCACGGTTCTTGCAACAAAGGGTGCAATAAAGGGTGGTTCATAACTGATCCTTATCCTATATATAATATAATAGGGTAGGGTTCATTTGAAAACCACTTTTATTGCGAGAACCGTGAGAACCAATGTGAACACAACAAAATAAATCCACTCACCACTACCCAAAACCTAAACAACCACCCCACCCCACCACGACCCAAAAACCTAAACACCTCCACCCCCGCTAAAAAAAAAAAACAATACCTCACCAAAAACCTCAAAAAAAAACATAACCCCTCCCCCCCTCACCCCCCCCCCCCCCCCTTAAAAACCTAAAAAAAACTCTCCCAACCACCAAAAACCTAACCCCCACTCTCCAAAAACCTAAACCTCTCACTCACCCCACCTAAGCTAAATTGTAAAAACTAAATCATAAAGCTAAACCCCACAACTAAATGCTAAAAAAGTTCTTTTTTTTTTTATAAAAAATCGCTAAATTTTGTCACTAAAAAAATTGAACATGTGCAACGGTACTTTTTGTTCAATTTTTTATATAAAAAACGCTACACTTCGCCATTAAAAAAAGAACAAAAGTACTGATGCACATGTGCATCCGTACTGTCGTTCAGCTTTTTTAGTGACGAAATGTAGCGTTTTTTTATAAAAAAAAAAATATTGAGAATGTAACTAGAAGAATCTCTATTCGCTTGCATGGGTGGGTATGTGATCCAATTATTGATGATAACAAATTGGGTACTACTAAAAAAGCAAAACTTCATGCTTACAACGAGCTAGTTGATGCACTTCAAACAGTGACAAGTAAATATGCAATTATGGAACAATCACCGACTCAGAATAATATCATGTCTCCTCCATCAAGTCCATCAAGACAATCTCAAAGTGATACATCAAAGGGTGGTGAAAGTATGGATGAGTGAAGTGATTTTATTAATTTTATATTAACCGTTAGTAACTTATGAACCATTTTGTATTGTTCATATAAGTATTTTGTTTGGTTGTTCGAACGATGATGTTTTTATTAAAAATGTTAATCTGGTCGCATATGTTTCTATATTTTTTTTGTAGTTGTTTGTATATATTTAAAAATTATTATTTACATATATTGTGATTAATGTCTACACATTATATTATTTGCCAACACATCAATATTTTATTTTTTTTCACATGTTAGGATCAATACTTACAAATAATATTACTTTCACCCACACATATATTTATGACATGTGTCATAACTATAGTCCATGTCAGATAACACATCGGTTGCCACGTCGGACGCCATCCAAACAAATTACCATACTTCTAACTACACATATAAATTAGTTTTAGCCACACATATAAGTTAGTACACACAACTGATGTGAAAGCAATGATCTATATCCACACTCGCGAGTCTAGACATCATGACACTTAATTTATGTGTAGGTAAACACAACTACCAACACATTATATGTTATTTTCACACGCATGCTATATGTAGGTAAAGACCGAAATTTCTTGTAGTGAGAGCTAACAAAACTGGCAAATTTTTAGGACCAAGCGGGAGGTGTTTGTTAGAGATCATATCATTAAGTATTTTTTAGTGGATTAGGATCAAATACAAAGGGCAAAATAAATAAGTAGAGTAAGAAGGATTCTAATCCATTGATCTTAGATTTGGAGGGTTGAGATTAATTTTAGTGAAAAAATAATAGTGTGAGGGCATAAAGTGAATCCTACATTTATTGACGTTCTCTCTCCACATGCAAGACTCATGCCAATTCCCCCCGTCAATTTAAAATGTCCATAACATTTTCATACGACATTTTTTTTAAATTACCATAATAACGAGCGTTTTTTATCGTTAATAAGAGTATGACATTGCTATATAAAAATAAAATTAAAAAAAAAACATTTTTACTAGGTTCTCTTTGCATTTGTTAAAGGTTCTGTCATTGTGTCTTTCAACCGAGTTTTAATCATTACGTTTTTACTAGGGTTTCTATACATTGTGTAATTATCAAAACTTATAACACGTTTCTATACATTGTGTAATTATCGAAACTTATAACACAATGTTAATTTGGATTCTATCCGTTGCATTTTTTTTTATCAAAACCTATAACATAATGTATGACACAATGAAGATGGTGTTATATGTTATTGGTTCTGATCATTGTGTTTTTCAACTAGTTCGGTTTTCTATATATTGTGTTATAGGTTCTGGTCATTGTGTGTAGTTTGTTATCCATTGTGTTTTAATCTGTTGTCCATTGTGTTTTTGTTTTGTTATCCATTGTGCTTTAATATGTTGATCATAGTGTTTTAATCTTTTATTCATTGTGTTTTTAGTCAGTTTTCCATTGTGTTTTCAATCTGTTGTCCATTGTATTTTAGTTAGTTGTCCATTGTGTCTTTTATTTGGTGTTATCAATTGTGTCTTTTATCTACTATCATCAGTTGTGTTTTTAGTCTACTTTCCATTGCGTTTTTAGTTTGATACTCACTATGTTTTACGTTAGGTCCATTGTGTTTTAGTCAGTGTCCATTTTGTTTTTTATCTGTTGCCATCGATTGTGTTTTTGGTCTACTTTCCCTTATGTTCTTAGTTTGATACTTATTGTGTTTTACATTATGTCCAATTTGTAATACGCAATTGGGTTTTCAATTTTTTTGAAAATTAGAACAATAGGGTACTCATATTAAAGATAAAAATAAGCAAGATTTTATGGTATATTTTTTTAGAAACAAATGAGGTATAAAAAAGTTACGGACGTTTAAAAATAGAGGGAAATAACATGTGACTTGTATGTGCATGTCTCAAGGCATGCCACTTACATGTGTATATTCTTTTGTCTCTTGTGGACAAAATTTCCCTTCCCACTTGATTCCTCTTAGATACTTGTCACTCTATAGTGACTTTCTTACCTGTCACAACCTCCGACCCCACCCTGGCGGGAGCCGTGAGCAGATACAATGGTGGTGCCGGTGTTTATTAAATTCGTAGTGAAAAATTTATTCAGGATCATAGTTAGGAAAAATGTCAAAGTTCTAAAACACCGAAGTTGTATATATTAAACAGTTGGGATAAAACCCATATTACATCAAAAGATTTTTATAGGGATAAACCCTGATTTTACAAAACATATTTCCTTTTCTTTATATTGGTGACATAGCAACTTTATTTAAGCTTCTAGTGCTTCATAGCATTTTCCTTTCTTTCATAGTAAGTCACCTGAAACACATTTAAAAACATTTTATCAGCGAAAAATACTGGTGGGATCATTCATTTGTATAAAAGACACATTCTTATGTTTACAGCATTAAGGGGCTGTTTGGCAACTTCTGAATGAATAAGTGCCGAAAGAATAAGAGGTCTGAACCAGTAAGAGGTCTGAACCAGTAAGTGCTGAACCAGTTTAAGTCTGTTTGGTTGGATCTCTGAATGACTGTGTACAATGACAATTTTACCCTTCTGAATTCTAACCCACAAAAACATGAGATTCTTCACAATTAGAACTCGATTGATCCAGATGTGTACCAATTTCTCAAAATACAAAGAGATTCAAACAAGATTTTCACACAATCAACTCTCGAATAAACAACAAAACTCTCAAAAAACCCCTCTAGCTCACACAACAGATCATCAACATGATGACCCGTATCAAACTACGCTAACATCTAACGGGTTCGATACACACGTTTCGCAAATCTCTCTCGCTGACATCTTCTCAAGTTACAGCAGAAAAAAAAAAACAACAGCAGCAGCAAAAAATTCTGAATTTGCAGCAGCAAAAAAATGCTAACAGCAAAAAAAAACCCCAAATTGAAAAAAAAAACCCGCTGCAAACAGAGTATCTACGAAAATCGGCGAGTTATCAACTGGTCCGACATCGATTATGTCCCGAATTCGTGTTCAAATGGTTCGATTTGTTGTTTGGTTGTGCGAGTTTGAAGGATGGTGATGGTTGGGATCTTTTTCCACCTCCGACGAGGAGGGTTTCGGTGGTGGCTTCAACAAAATCAGCTGTTAAAATCAAAGAACAAAGATTACAACATACCTTTGATGCTTCCTTTGTAACAAAATCAGCTGTTAAAATCGAAGAACAAAGAAGAGGGGAGAAAAGTGGCATGGGGTTTGTAGGGTATTTGGTGGAAAGTTTGGCGGTCAGACTCCTTTCAATGTATGACTGGGTCGGAGATTAATAAGAGGATGGGTATGTTTTAAGAGGGATAAAACAAACACTCAGACATCTGACTCGGTCAGACATGGACTATTAAGAGGTTAATAAGATGCAAACAAACAGCCCCTAAGAGTTTTTATATTTGTTTATATTTTCAATTACTCAAATCAGTACTTGTCACACGCCTATT
>JARYGA010009456.1:0-26402 GCA_030545235.1 Helianthus tuberosus | reverse complement strand
AGAATTGTTATTTTAATTTATTTCATATATTATATTCATATATAATGATATAAATGAAATTTAGATAAAACATCCCAATGATTTTAAAAGAGGTATAGGATTGCCCTAAGCGGGACTTGAACGAAACGTTGTCCATGAAGGGACTAAAGATAAATATCGTTATAAAGACTTTTAAGGAAACGATCTTCAGCAAAAGGAGTTTCTTCCTCATTTCATTTCTGAATGCGTCTCCTTGGTTTTACGTTAATCCTAGTCGCAACATGAAGCTCGGCCTTTCCTAGGCTTCAAATGAGGAGAATCTCCATTACAGCTTCTTGCTTGGCGACACATTAAAATATATAATCGAAAGTAATAATCCTCCGAATAGAGACGAGAGTATTCCTATGTTAAGTCTAGACTCAGAAGGTCAAAGAATGTGCTATTGTGTCATTGAGATTAAACACAAAAGACTAGTGTTTAATTCACTCAATGTTGGCTCTGATACCAACCTGTCACACCCCTATTTTCCACGTGTCACCGGTGGGCCCGGTGGGGAGTATAGTGACGTAGTTGATATCATCATAGTCAAACAACACAATATTTAAATGCACGGCGGAAGCAAAAGATAAATATATTACAAACCGATTCAAAAGTAATATTTAATATTACAACGGAATGTAAGTTGGATCCACAGGCGGATCAATAAAAAGAAAACATAGTTCATCAGACTTATTGCATCCAAGCTTGCGAGACTCTTAATGATGCTAAGGAGAGGCCAGCCTATTACGCTTAGTACCTGCACTTAACCTTTTTGGGAAAATACGTCAGTTTACACTGGTAAATACAATTTAACTGACTCATTTTGAAAAGGTTTAAAAATTGATTTGAATGCACGTGGCACAAAACATTTTATAACTTGGGATAATTATGTAATACAATCTTGTAAGGGAATTACATGTTACTTATGCGTTCAGTAGCCCGATCCGTAGACCGGGTTAAAGATTAATAGACACACCACCTAATTGAGTTATACACTGAAAGGTGTACGCCTACACCCCGTGCTTAGGTCGTGGCCATCTCGTAAGATGATGCCAAGGATATCCGGGACATGGTCATTAACCCCCCAAAGGCTTTAAGCAAACAAAACACATTCAAAACATAGCATATCAATAAATTTAACCTCTATTCGATTAAAGAATTCAATGCCGAACCAAGCGGTATTTTATATACCGTACCCCAAGCCCGTATAGGGAAAATAAGTTAAAAGTATTTACCTGAGCTAAATATAAATTCAATCCCAGCCGTATTAAATCAGCAAGTACAGATAGCTTTTACTGGGCTCCTATATCTGGAATGAAGGTTTTTTAAAACCTATTAGATTCCTAACGGGTCTTAATTAAGCTTATGCTTAGACCGGTTAGTTTTTAAAAGAAGATACGGTTCAAAATGCACGATTAAGCGATGACCGGTTTAGAATGTGGTTTAGACCCGACAAGCTTGTATACTTGTGTAATAAGGGTAAACTAAACACATTCTGGATTTTGAGATAAAAATGATAAGGTTTGACTCGTTTCGGCTAATTTATGCAAACTAGTTATATAAGCCGATCCGAAAGCGAAAAATGCGTAACGAGTAACCATAAGAGTCATGAACAGGTTTCCTAAGTTAATATGCCTTAAATGTGTTGTGATATCAGTAGGATACCTTTCATTATGCCCAAAACGAATTTAAAACCAATTTATGCCCCGTAGGGGTATTTTGGTCATTTTAAGGGTTATAAGAGAGGTTAAATATAAATATGAGGTTTAGGTCTGATAAAATCAGTAAAAATACTTAACTTAATAAGTTATATCGGTAGGGTATGACCTATATGTGAAATTTATCATTTAAAACCAAACTATGCACCTTAGGGGTATTTTGGTAATTTCACTTAGGCTTAAAAGGTCAAAACTGGAAACCTGAGTTTAAAAAATTTTACTTACTGTTAACACATAAAAATATACTAAAATATCAGTAGGTATCAACCTTATATGTTTAATATGGTTTTAGTATATACTATGCGTTAAAAACGCTTAAAAAGGCGATTTGGAGCCATTTCCGGGTTTTCAAAAGAAAGCTGATATTTTTATAATTCCAGAAGGCTCAAAATACTCTATTTATTATATTAAATCAGTAGAAAAAGGTTTGGGGTCAAAAGGATTTGTAAAACTCATTTTATAGCCTAAAAGGGCAAAACCGGCAATTACCGAATCATAGCTAGAACCCTATGTTATGCTCAGCCTAAAAATAAATAAAAATCTTTGAAAATCCCAAAATATTATTTTATATCAGTAGGTAAAAAGTTTGGTATCGAAAATTGGGTTTAACTAGGCTATACGCTAATTACGCCGTTTAATTAATCATAAAGCTTTCAATTTACGCTAATGAGCATAACTCCTAATCTAGACCTCAAACTGATGTCAAATTTTAGGTGCAAGTTTATAATTCAGTAGTGAAGGTTTCTATCCTTTCACATTTTCAAAAATGTCGTTTTAAGGTCAATAGGGCATAACGGTCAACATTTAGGCATTTTAAAGGAACCATGCATGAACTAGGATTTCTATGGAACCAAGTTGTATAACCTTGGAGGGTTATACTAACTTATAATATGGTCCTAATGGAATCCTAAGGCATATCTAAACTAAGCTAAATCGGGTCAGAACTGAAAGTCAAAGCAATAGTCAACTTTTGCGACTTTCGGTTCCGAACCGAGCCTATATTAGAATTGTCGGGTTGAATCATGCTTAGGCATGTTCAACTAATATTTACCAAGTTATTAAAGTGAGAAAACTGATTTTATAGCTTTTATATTAATAGTTATGTATTTCATTTAAAACTAACCCGTTTGACCTTTATTTGACCCGACAATTAAACTAAGTAAACGTGGTAATTAGGAGGTGCCCTCTTGAGGGTTAATCACCTACCTAATTACGGTCACATAGCCATGTTCGTTACGAACCATGGTTCGACCGTTTAAAAGTCAAAAGCGTCTATCGAAACACTTGACTTTTTCGGCTATAAACCGTTAAATAATTAAACTGAGAAAGAAAGGGAAGGTACAAGGGTCCAATGGACCGAAGGAGGTTCTCAAAAAGAGTTCAAGATCCTCACAATTCAGAGAGTGTATCAGATTTAAAGGAGATGTGTGAATAAATCAAATGAACTCATCTCCTATTTATAGTTTTCGGGACCTCACGAGATCGCGACAAGTGTCGGGGAGTTAAGATCAGATCATGGCAGGTGTAAAAACCATTTTTGAAATCTATGGGCTGCCCCTAGTGTCGGTTTTGTGAGTTAGGAACCAGTTTTGAGCAAAAACCAGCAACGAACAGGCTATTAATAGCTGTTCTGCATTCTGTGCAGGCCTCGCGGCCCGCGTGAGAAACCCAGCCCTGTTACGCGGCCTGCCTGCAGGCCCACAACAGCAAACAAAGTTCCAGATTTGGCAGAAATGGTCCCTGTGAGCCTTTAAGGTTATTTAAGGCACGTTTAAGGCCTGTTAACCTCATTTTAAGGCTCCACTAGGATGATTAAACATAGAGGACATGAAACATGTTCAAAAACATGTCGGATGTCAGTTCGTTTGGCCATACGGCCACGTTATGCATCGAATTACGACGAAACACGGACGGATGCTAAAAACGGTCCAAATTACGCGACGAGTGGAATTTTATCAAGGCGATCACTAAAATAAATTATTTTAGAGCTTACATAAAATTGTGGGTGTCCGGGGATAATCAGAATGTGAGATATGCGCGAAAGTGCAAACTTGTGCCCTTTTTGACACTTTTAGTCCCTGAATGACATAAAAGTTTATTTTTGCGCACCAAACACCTCTAAACCTATATCTAAGCTATATAAAGGATAAATAGGGTATGTTTAACTTATGGACATATTCCGGAAGGTCCGTTACCATACGATTTGACCTTCTTTTACAGTTTGACGTAATTAGTCCCTTAATTGCGCAAAGTGGCACGAAATGCCGTTTAATGATATCTAAGCCTTCCATGGCCCATAATAATCATTACCAAGCATATATTTAAATATTACTACGCTCCCGTTTGCTTAAATGGTCACCGAATGGCGTAGATTCAAAAGTTGACGCTTTAGGTCCCTCTATTGCGCAAACTTGCGCATTTCATCATTTAATAGCGTTGAAGCCTCATCTAATCCATATTAGACATTATTGAAAGTATTATTAATCATCACGATGCTTCGGGTTCGCTAAAAGGTCATTCAGAGGTATAATTAAACATATTGACACTTTTAGTCCCTCTAACTTGCAAAGTTGCGCGTATCTTTACTTATAGGCATAAAAACCTTAAACGACCAATGTTTGGAATTCCTGAGAGTATAATCAAATATCATGAAGCTCCCGGTTTGTTAAATGGTCACTCAGAGGTAAGAATTAACATGTTGACACTTTTAACCCTTTATTGCGCAAACTTCCAATTAATTGCGCAAACGGCTACACTCGATTGACAAGTGGCTCATTTGTGAATGTAATCATCGTGAGAGGTTGTTTGGAAACTTATTTTCGGTATGCTAACACTTCCAGTCCTTTTATTATCAAAGTTTTTCGATTTTTCGAAAAATTAGTCCCTTAAATTCAACATTGGACTTTATTAGGGTTTATTACACGTGTCAATACATCATTGGACGTGATTTTACGATGTGTTACAATCTCTTACTCGCTTGTCGCTTATCGTGTACCGCTTATTGCTCATCGCACATCGCCTGATACTCATCGCAATTTGCGTTGTATCGATATGAATGACATCGCTTCACGGGACAAAACTAACCTGGTCAAACATGGTGTTTCGCCATGTTAGCAAACTCTCGTGGAAACATGTCATGTGGAATTTAATGTGGAATCTAATCAAATCGCATCATTCGCTTATCGCTTGTCAGTCGTAGCCTACCAAGACACGCTATTTGACGTTATGTGTCATCAAGCTACTCGCACGCGTTGTCATCGCTATGTTTGCAATCAATCTCGCCGCTAAATCTCTTCGATTCTACCTTCAACTCGGTCTAACTTTTTATCGCTTGGACTGAGGAGACGAAATTATATATGTGTCCTATCGGCACACGTGACACCGCCTCATGAAACGGAAGTAATATGGGCGAAACATGGTGGATACGCCGCTGGTACTTCCTATATATAAGTGTTTTAACCATACTAACACACTTTCGTGGGAAAGTGCCACGTGGGGCTCGATGTTAATTATCTTTTCGAACCGTTAAAAACTGATTTTTATAAAAATTTTATTAAAGTCGTTGGACAAGTGAAATTTCCTTACAACGTGGAGGTAACATCGAATCAGCTTAACTCCATGCCCGAGGGAAGTTTCATAAGTCTAGTTTTCCTCAAAACTTTTGCAACATCAAAACAAAACCTTTCTTAAGACGTTGGTTCGACATCGAGTTCAGCTTGAACCCATGTCATAGGAGAGTTTTCTTAACTCAAGTTTTCATTTCCAAATTCTTTTAAAATGTTTAAACCTAAATTTTCTTACAACGTTGGTTAGCATACGCAGCTTAACCCTACGACCTTACTAATTCTTCGGGGCTCGAGATACTTTTAAAACGCCAACTCGTGGGATCTACTCTTGTCATTACGTCGCCTTTTCACTATCGCAATTAAACTCTCTCTTACTCGAGACGCTCACGCTTGACAACTTCCAGTCGACTAACTCGCCGTATCGCTACTTATGTGGTACAACCCTCACAAAGTCTACCTGATGGATTAATTTCGGGACGAAATTTCCTAAAGCAGGAGAGACTGTAACAACCTGCACGTTCGTGCGTTGTTATTACTCGCTACACTCCTTACGCCTAGCACCAGAGATTCGGATCATAATGTAACTATATCGCATACATCGCTATTTCGCAGTATATTCGCATATTTCGCATATTTTATCGCTATAACGCATCACATCGCATATACTAACACTCCCGATGTCATTGAGTGAGGACCTATTCTACCCTCCTCGATAGCCGTGATGTGTCACGACGCATACATTAATGCTAACGATGACTTTTTGCGTGAGTACTACCCCATCGGTCATCGTGACGATGATGACAATACTAGTGAGTGGTACCCCGTCAGTAATTGTGGCACAACGCATCGCAAACTCGAAAGCGCACACGCAATCACGCGCAACTCGATTATCGCACCGTACATTTGAAAGTGTGGATATGTATATACGACCTTCTGTGATTAATTATAATAAATATATATATAAAAATGTGTAACCAAACTATCGCAACGCTTAACGATCGAAACGAAACGCCGAAACGTTGACCATCGGAACCACTCGATCGAGTGACAGCTCGATCGGACGGTCACCCGATCGGTGACCCACCCGATCCATGACACTCTAACACCTCCACTCCTCTACACCTATAAATAGCACTTGTCACATCACTTGAACAGTGATGTGACAGCTCTCACTCGACCAGCACGCTTTTGGGGCTTTTCCTCTCGATTCCTCGCGATTCTAGTAAGCCGAATCTAAGCTTTCTAAGTTTTCCTTCAAACTTTCTTAACTTTTCACTCAAAACCGGTAGCAACAGAGCTTGTACAGACCTTCTACTCTGCCTCTAGTGAAGTGTCGGTTCGAGAACTGGTTCCTATCAACGAGATGACCGGCTTATCGTGTCAAACACGAACCACCGTCGAGAACAGTCAACTGATCGGACGGGGTGCCTTCCCATCCGATCAATGACTTGGACTTGGTGGGGTTTTTATTGTTTAACTCGTAGTCATACCGTCTCGATCAAATCGCGGAAACTTAACAAAATAAACAAGTTGTGAAATGATCAGGCTGCGGGACGGATTGCTGTCCGATCGGATTACCGTTCGATCGGACTGCCACCCGATCGACCCGCAATCCGATCGGATAGCACTTGGTATCAAGACTTAAACAATTTTCAAACACTTAAAGATCTGAACGACGAATGGATTGCCGTCCGATCGAACGACCATCCGAACGACCGACTTTGGATCCTCAACAATTAAACGTTTTTACAAATCTTCATTAGTTCCAACGGATTGTCACCCGATCGCACTGCCGCCCGACCAAGTGACCAGTCTGCTACGAGCTTATCATCAACCAAAGTGTCTTGCCAATCGGATCACCGTCCGATCGAACAGCCACCCGACCGAGTTGCCTCCCGATCGACCGGCCGTTCGATCGACCGACCTGAAGGGTAGAGATACTTCTCTGTTTTTCAAAATACTACAACGAAGACTTCAAAAGGCAAACCAGCATATGCAAACACATCCTTCCCAACAAGGTAGCAAACCAATCGAGTGGTCACCCGATCGGATGACCATCTGAACGGATTGTCACCCGATCGACCGGCTAACCGATCCGATTGCCATCCGATAGGAGTACTGTCCGATCCATTGACACCTTGCTCTGTTTCGCGCACTATCCAATGCTTACGCTATCAATCAAAACTCAGGCTAATCTCAGACGCACTCTCTTCAATCCAACCAAGTTGTGATTGCTTGCCGAAAACCGACTGTGGGTATCCTTGAACCCTTTTTGCTTTTGTACTTTTGGGTGTAACATACGTTGCTATCGAATCAAATCATATCAAATGCTTAAACTATTTATCACTTGCGAATGACTTATTTGCATAGTTATGCGTGATGCTAGTTACAAATGTGCTCGGACTTATACTCGCGACGTCCCACCATGACTAGTATAGTACTATTGCGCCCGACGGGGTCTAGTTTGCCATCGCGTATTCGAGCATCGAGGACTTAGCTGGTAGTATCGGTTTTGTGAGTATATATGTCGTGTATCCCGTTTATGTATGTAGGAATTCGCAGCACTTTTAATCTATTATGCTATTACATATCAAACATGTATACTCGCCAATACTTTTGTATTGACATTATTTTAACGTATGTTGCAGGTTAGATCGCAGGCTATTTCAAACCAAGCTAGGAAGTCTAGAAAATCAACTAAAATCTAGGTTGTCGGATTTGTATTGTTCGAGAGAACATGTAATCTGTGACGACGTATGTGATTATGATTGTTTATTAGTATGGGATAATGAACGCATTAATTATTGTTGCAAAATAGTTGTTATGGATTCTCCTGAGCAATCTGATTCGCCTAGTGTTGCGCCCCGATGATTCCGCCATCGGTTGGGGTATGACATGCTCGACCTATGGTGTGAGTCCAATCAGCCGGCGCAGGGGTTATGGGATGTGGGCTCTTATTCAGGATGTTAAGTATGAAAAATGATGTTATATCTTGCTTGGACCTCGATCGCGGCTTAGGTATTTCCTAAGTAGTCCGCGCGGGTATGGTTCAGCGCACGACTTGATTGGTCTGCGTGGCTTTTTGGTACCATACCCCTTCAACTACAAAAAGAGCATCCACTGATAATTCAAAAATCATTTTATAAAACGTTATATAAAATAAGTAATCATGACAAAAATGATGGAAATTTGACCTATTAGCATTAAAAGAAGCTATTCGAATCAAAATTAAAAGTTTTGCTTCAAGCAATCGAGTATAATCATGCGTCGACTTGGGAACGTTTATGCCCCACAATTGATAAAATACACAAACACACACACACACACACACCCACACACACACACACACACACACACACACACACACATATATATATATATATATATATGGTAGGTTCTAGAGTGAACACTAGGTTGAGAGTGAACTATGTGAACTAATCTGGGGCCATTAGATTACATCATCTAGAGATTTTTAAACACTGGCAAGACTGTAATTATAATGTTGTAACTTCCATTTAAAATAATTGACAGAAGTGTATTTGTGTCTTTTGTAAATTGCATTTATTAAACAATATAATCAAACTCCCTAAAATCTCGCTAGTTTTCGTATATACATGATACACAACTGTTAGTGTATCACACGTGTACAGTCAGGCTTGTATTAGTTTATATAAGATACACATATGTTAGTTTATACACATGTGTACAGTCTCCTAACTAACAGTTTATACAAGATACACAACTGTTAGTTTGTACACATGTGTACAGTCTCACTAACTATCAGTTTATACAAAATACACAGTTGTTAGTTTATACACATGTGTACAGTCTTTTATACATCTATGTATTATATTCATAAATGGTTACATATGTGTATATTAACAACATATAGTATATTATGCATGCACACGAGTAGATTCATATAAAAATTATGAAATTAATGAAAACGAAAAATATCACATGTATGCAAAAATAAATAACTTCATCACATATTAAAAAAAAAAGTTAAATAGTTAAAATATCAATCTCAGAGAATTGTTCAATATTTATTGAAAATTATAAAAAGTTAAAAACAATATATTATGATATCTAAATATATGGATAATAAAAGAAAAACAATATTAAAGTTGAAACTAAAATAAAATCTATGGATAAAGAAATGATGGAGAAATAATTAAAAATGAGAGAGAGAGAGAGTTAAGAGAAGAAAAAATTAAGGGGTTTTAATTAAACATACTTGGTTAATGTAAATCTTACCATTTTAATCGAAAAAAATAATCAAGGGTCAAGATTAGTTCACCCCACTTTCAAGAAATTGTTCACTGTTGAACATAGGCTTATATATATATATATACACACACACACACAAAATGGATCAGGAGAGAATGGTGAAAAGTGTGAGAACGGATCCTGGCCCAACACGTGGCAGGCGGCGCTAATTGTTATGCGGGAGTACGATTGTCCTTTTATACGTTCCCTCCTTATTCGCGTTATAAATCTCTTTCAAATTAAAACTCAAAGATTTCTTATTAGTTGTTACCTCCTTTGCAAGCTTTCTCATATCTATGGCGTCTAACGTGGATTCGGTTCCACAAAGTAAAATTCGTCGGCGTTTTCTATTTTTGTTCCAGCAAATCATGCAACAGATATGGCGTTTTGTTCTTTTATGCTTGTTTCATTGTTTTTTATAATGTGTTGTATGATTTTCAATGGCGTTATTCAATTATGCAATTTAATCGCGTTTTAATTGGTATTTAAACAATTACTAAGAACTGATAATTGGAGTTTTCAATAATAATTTTAATTGTCGTTTACGATTTAGTATATTTCTTATGTTTTTACGATCATTGGCGTTTTACATCTATTTGATTAGTTTTGAATGTTATTTAGTAGTATTTGTAAACATCAGCTATTACTATTTGTTAATTTGTGTAAGGCTTGGCGTTATATGTTATGGCGTTTCACATTTTGTGGTGTTTTTGTAGCCTGAGAGCTTAAATAAAAACACAGAAAAAAGTACGCAGTGATAAAATTGGCGTTTTGTATTTATTTGGCGTTTTATTTTTCAACGGCGTTTTATGTGAGAAATGATGTTTTACCTTTTTTACCCTTAATGAAGCGTGTCCACGTAATAAAATTGATGTTATTTACGAAAACGCCACCGCGCCAATCTAGTCCATGGATTGTTTTGATCGGACGATCCATAAGCGTTCTCACCGTTCTCACAATTTTCTCTACATCCTGACCCTATATATATATATATATATAGGGTCAGGATATATAGAAAACCACTTTTATTGAGAAAACCCGGGAAACTCAAAGCTCCCGCCTTTTTTTTTGAAAAAATTACCACACGTAATATTCATGTTTTTAAGAGTTTTGGACAAAAAAAATCGAAAAAGCGTCGAGTAGATATTTAAAAAAAAAATAAACAAGTTTTTGTGTAACATATGTTTAGCGAATGTAACATATGTTACACCAAAACTTGTTTATTTTTTTTTTTAAATATCTACTCGGCGTTTTTTTGATTTTTATTGCCCAAACTCTTAAAAACATGTATATTACGTGTAGTAATTTTTTCAAAAAAAAAAGTCGGTAGCTTTGAGTTTTCCGGGTTTTCTCAATAAAAGTGGTTTTCTTTTTATCTTTAGCCTATTATATATATATATATATATATATATATATATATATGGCCAAGATCATTTCAGAACCATAAATATTTACAGAACTCGCAGAACTCCTAATAAACAATCTTTTTATTCATGTATTTTTATGTTTAGGATAATTTTATCATTTAATATGTGTATTTTTTACGATTACATATATGTTAAGAGTAATTTTATCATTTTTATATGTAATTTTATAATTACACTTATGTAAACTAGTTTTTTTACATATATGTAATTAGTTATGACACATATATATATAATTTTGGCAATTAAACATATGTAAACTACTTTTAACATGTATGTAATCAAGGAAATATATATAATAGATGATAAAAATATCCTAAATACAAAAACTGATATATAAAATTATTGTTTATTAGGAGTTCTGAAAGTTTTGTAGTTATTTAAAGTTCTGAAATGAACTCAACCCTATATATATATATATATATATATATATAGGACAAAGATCCGTTAGGAACCACCTCTTATAGAGAGAACCGCGAGAACCAATGTGAACACAATCAAAAATGCCTAAAAATAGCTAAAAATAACACAAAGTTTTTTTTTTAATATTTTTTATAAAAAAATCGCTACTTTTCGAAGAAAAAAAATTAAAAAAATTTTTTTTGCTACTAAATTAGCGATTTTAACATAAAAAATATTAAAAAAAAAATTTGTTAGATTTTTTTTTTGGATTTTTTTTTTATTTTTATTTTTATTTTTTTTTTGATTTTTTCAGGTTTTTTGGGGGTTTAGTTTTTAGCATTTTAGCTTGGGGGGGGGGGTTAGGTTTTTTTTAGGTTTTAGTTTTTAGCATTTAACTTGGGGGTGGGGGGGTAGGTTTTTTTTTTTTGGGGGGGGGGGGGTGGGGGGTTTAGGTTTTTTAGGGGGGGGGGGGTTGCTTTTTTTAGGTTTTTTTTAGCTATTTTAGGTTGTGTTCACATTGGTTCTCGCGGTTCTCGCAATAAGGGTGGTTCTCGCATGAACCTTACCCTATATATATATATATATATAGGGGACCGCTAAAATGAAAACCACCTTCAGTTGTAAGAACCATGAGAACCACTTTCTAGCCACTAGATCAACAAGATGGATAGATAAGATTAAAAGTAACTAAAATTAATATTAAATACATTTTGTTTTATTATGTCTTTAATATTTTAATGTAAAAGGGTAGTTTAGTAAAATTACTCTTTTTGTGTCTTTTTGTCTTTATTATTTTTTTATTACTTTTTTGTTTTATTATATTACTTTTTATGTTTTAAACATAATTTTTTTATTAAAAGCATTTTTAAATTCAAATTTTTTTAACAAAACAATTTTTTTCACGCCGGTTTTTGCACGTCGATTTTACGCCCGGATTTTTCACGCATCGTTTTTTAACGCGTCGTTTTTGCACGCCGTTTTTTACGCTAGGCTTTTTCAAGTGTCGTTTTTTAACGTGTCGTTTTTTACGTTCCGTTTTAACGCGGCGTTTTTTACGTCCCGTTTTTTCGCGGCGTTTTTATGCCCCGTATTCACGCCCCTTCTTTAGGCGCCTTTTTATCACACGGTTTTTTACATTTTACAATTTACGTAGTAAAAGTTTTACGTTTTACGTTAAACTTGTTAAACTTTTTACGTTTTACGTTAAACTTTTTACGTTTTACGTTAAAAAGTTTATGTTTTTACGTTTTACATTAAAAAGTTTACGTTTTACGTTAAACTTTTTACGTTTTACGTTAAAACTTTTTACGTTTTACGTTTTATGTTAAAAAGTTTACTTTTTACGTTTTACGTATAACTTTTTACGTTTTACGTTAAAAACTTTTTACATTTATTTTTTACAAAAAATATTTTATGGAAAACGAACGCACTCAGGAAAAAAACGTCCCCGAACAATTTTATGATATACTCTTACATCGACTTTTACAATACGCAATCATTATTTACAACTACAACATACAACGATTACACAAAAAAAAACGTCCCCGAACAATTTTATGTTTATTCTAACACACATGTATGTAAAAAAGATAAATACAAATTTGTAATAAATGGGTAAAATAAGCCAACTCTAGGAGTCTAATAAAATCAACAAAAAAAATCTTCGAAACACATGTACATACATGTTAGTTGTGAACCCCCTATAATTTTTGTGTGGGGGCTGAGAGTCATTTTGGTATGGACCACCAGAACTAAGATTTAATGTTGCCAAAAAAAAAAAACAAACAAAAACCACCACATGTATCTATTTGTTACAACATCATAAACCATACCCCTAAATCGCCAGAGACAGGGGGCTTCGTTAGTGGAGGTGGCCGGAGTGGTGCGATGAGGGCCGGAGTTGGTACGATGAGGTCCGAAGTTGTTCCCAATCTCCAGATCTGGTTGGGGGTTCTTCATCAGATCTGGTTTTGGTTTAGGGGAGATTAGATCTGAACATAAACAAGGGTTTAGGGGAGATTAGATCTGAATGTAAACAAGGGTTTCCTGCTTGAAACATCAACCGGCACCACCATCTACCACCGCCGACCAACCACCTCCCACCATCGTCTTCCGCCGCGGACCAACCACCTCCTCACCACCGGACTACTCCGCCGTTCTCCCTCTCTCTCTCTTTCCTGCTTGAAACATCAACCTGCTAGAACCCAGTTCCATCTTTACAATAACATGTATGGTGTTGAAATGTGAAGAGAGAGAGAGAGAGAGGTGAGATCAGGGATTTAAATTTGAAGAGAGAGAGGTGAGATGAGTGATTTAAATTTGAAGAGAGATAGAGATGACATGAAAAGTCTGCGGACATTAAGGTGCTGTTTGTTTTTGCTTATATCATCTGTAAAGAGCTTATGTCTGTGGACGGGCAGACATAAGCTCTTGAAGACTGTTTGTTAAAAAAAAAAAAGATCTTAAAATGGCTTTTAATAGCTTAAAAAAAAAGCTTTGGATAATAGCTTCACAAATAAATCAGATCTTCACACACCCTTCTTCTTCTTCTTCCTCTTCTCCCCTGCCACCACCACCTCCGCCACCACCACCGCACCACCTCCGCCACCACCTCCACCACCACCATCGTCAAAACCCACCACCACCAAACCCATCACCACCGCAACATCCAGAACAAGAAGGAACATCCAGACCCTCTCCTTCAACACAGCAACATCCAGTTCTGCTTCCTCTCTCCCTCGATGTCGAGCTGGCGACCAGAACAAGGAGGAGCCGACGCCGTTACGGCGGTTCCCCGGCCACTCACCCCAGTCCTCATGTCCGATCTATTCTAAAAACAAACCCCCACTCCTACTGCTCGTTCTCCCTCTCTGTTTTTCCGGTCGGACCAGCTCCGGTCATCGCGTTCCGGCGGTGATGATGAAGAATGGCGGCGACAGGTGGTTCCTTGACGGTGGTGCACCGTTTTCAGACAATAAGAGGGCGGCGGTGATGGCGGAGGTGGTGCGGTGGTGGTGGCAGAGGTGGTGCGGTGGTGGTAGTGGTTGTAGAGAGAGAGAGAGTTTCTAGAGAGAGAGAGAGCAGAGAGAGGGGTTGTGTTTGTTGTGTGGTTGAAGTTGTTTTTGAAGAAAAAAAAACAAACCCTCTTCTCCTTGCAGACTGCAGACATTTGGGCCACATCTTCTCTTGCAGATGCCTGCAGATGTGGTTCGCAGACTACAGACATTTTACATCTGAAAAAACAAACAGCACCTAAATGCGGTCAGAGAGAGAAAGAGATATTTGACATATGAGGTAAATGACTAAAATACCCTTTAGGTTATAAAATAATATTGTATACGTGGCAAAGTCTGATTGGTGGAAAGTGGTTCTCGCGGTTCTTACAACTGGATGTGGTTTTCATTTTAGCGGCTCCATATCTATAATATATTAAAAAGGAAAAGTGATGTACACAATTGTAATTTTACCACAAGTATAAATTTTAAAGCATGATGTACAATAGTATACAAGCCATTTTAGATGGGGTTTCATCAAAATTTTAAGACGCTGGTGGGGCAAATTAGGGTTTTCACCCATTGAGTGAATGCGTTCGTCTCTTCACCTTCATCACCCTTGCCCGAACTTTGATATTCCAGCCAATTTTCAGATCTCATGAATTTCCACAGCTTACCAGAAGAGAGCTTCAATATCTCTGGAAACTGAACAAGATCCCTGCTAATATCACCAATGTCGCCATGGCCGATGCCCTCCAATCTCTTCATACCGTAAGCTGTTATGCTTTTGTTTTCATTTGATTTGTTATCGTAGCGTCTTTCAGATGAGGTAAATGCTTTTAATTGAATTAATGGTTTATCGAATGGTTCAGTTGTATGATTGAGGGTTTCAAAACCCTAATTATTTCATGTTTTATTGTTTAGGTTAACTTCAGATGTATGATTGTTAAGGGGCCGCCGGTGATGGTATCCGATGCGATTTCACCGGCGATTGAAGGGCAAACTGGTAATTTTGACTCCGATTGGTGTCCGGATTCATCGGTGTCGGAGATTGTAAGTTCGCCGGATGATTCCGACGGCGGCGTTACGGTGGTGAAGAAACCGGCACCGATATAAATTCTTAATGAGCAAAGATTCCAACTGAATGATCGCTAATTTCAGTGCCATATTTGATGGAAAATCATCAAAATTCACCGTTTGACTGGCCATCTCAAGTATTCAATGGCATCCGATTTGTTCTTCTTCGTTACGATCCTCTAAAAAACTCACAGGTTTTAAAAGTTTTTGTTTTTGTTTATTAATTTCTGTACATGTATCTGATTGTTTCATATGATGGATGGATTCATGTGTTAAGAGTTTATAATTGGATTATTTGTTTGTTTTTGTTTGATTTTTTTTTTCTTTTTAGTTGACTGCTGTTTGTTAGTTAGGGTTTGAGTTGATTTATTAGAATTATAGGAAGAAATTGTAATTTAGAATTAATTTTTTTTTAATTTAAGTTGTGTTTACAGGTTTCACTGAAGTTTGTTAATGGCGGAGCTGTTAATGGCGGAACCGTCAGTTACTTCTTATTTCTTCACCTTACAAGTTCATTTTGTACATCTAATATTCTATACTATATGATTTAATGGGCCTCTTCATTTTGAACTATAGGGAAGAGTTGGTGTGTCAGATATGATAGGATCAGAACTGATCACATCAAAAACCGATCGTAAGTTCAATTTTGCATCATTCTTCAATTTGAACAGCTTGCTTGATTTTGCAGCCACATGGTACCTAATGGTCGTTGGATTTCGGAACTGAACAGTTGTTATACACATATCAACATACATGTGTCTATGACATCATAAACCTTATTAGAACTGACATTGATCTTGCTTAATTTCGATCTATTATTTATCCAAAAGCACGAGTCTTCCTTTATGCCATCCACCACTTTTTATACCAGGATCCACCTTTCGTTGAAGACCTTATCATTTCTGCTAAGCCAAATACTCCACATACTTTTAAGGTAAACCATGTTGACCATCTACATCCAAGTTTTGAGCCCGACTGTTTTTGACAGAAGTCATGTCTCTCGGCATATCAATTCTCAGCCACGAACAGATATTCCACCAGACGCCTTGGGCTACAAGTCACGACATAAATTTGTTGTGAAGAACTTGGAAACCATCTAAACATTCAAGTCATGGTAACCACCGGTGGGACCAGCTTAAAAGATGATATCGTGCGTTTATATCATGATATCTTTGTTATTTCTTCCTGTTGCATCTTTTTACACGTATCGCAGTTTTCTTCTTCTTGCAGGAAAAAATAAAGTCAGCTACTGACGATGGGCCTGCCTCGGTTTCATCGAAAGATCATGATGGATCCAATTGAAATGCAGGGTAATTCATAGTAATTCTACTTTCCTTATTTTTCTTCTATTTTTTCTTTATTTAATCATGTTTTGGATTCTTAGAATGAAACTGAGCTTCTAGAAGACAGCTTTGCGCTACCTAGGTGGTCATCTTTTCTGTGTAAGCTGGCTTCCAGTGAGGATGAATTTATAGAATCAGACGATTTCCGACACAACCGTCCAACTGCAGAAAATAATGCTTTGGTGGACTTGAGAGGTGTAATGAAACGAGAGTTTAGACGCCCACCTGTCCCATCTAGCTGGCTCCTTTAATCGGTATTTTTTGTAACCTCTCTTATTCAACATTCTCATAGCCTTTGCTTTTAAAGTATAGGGTAATTCAAAAGAATAATTCCGACCTGTACTGTAAATTGGATATATCTAACCAAATTTTTTTCTACTTTCCCAATTTTCTCAGATATATTGTGAAAGATATGCTTGGGCAGGGGACATTTGGTTTCCGTTCGTGAGCTCAAGCTTGAAACACTATTCAGGAGTGAGCTTGGACTTGCTCGGTTTGTTAACACCCCTAAGAGTCTAGCAGAATAAGGCTAGCTCAACATGAACAAAATCTACAGTGTGCTTGATCACAGGTTTTTATAGTTAAATTCCACTTCTAGAAACCGAACACTGTTGGTGTACTCAGGTCATTATTCTTTTTTTTTTGTTCATATGAATCATTATATTGTTTTATTAACAAAACTGATTGTGATAGACCTATTTTTGGGAGGTGATGGAGGGAACTGTAGTTCTTGTTAGTATATAAACCACACAAGAAATTTCTATCATACACATGGGATATGGCTATTCTTAGGTTTCGTTGACCCGTTTGTAGGACTCTTTAACTTATTAAGCATGGTATGGGTTTTATGTACATGGTTGATCAATTATATGTATCTTTTGTGGGTGCTTTCATACTGTTGGTGGCTGCGGTATCATTTGTTCCTTCCAAAAGCTCCAAGAAAAAAAAGTAAAAACTGGAGTTGTCCATGCTTCAGTCCACATACTTTGAGCTATATTTTTTATGTTAATGGAACTTTTTGTTCAAATGTGCATTGGGAATTATGTATTGGCAACATCAGGCAAGACTTACTCTTTTATCTAATTGTTAATAACTTAATATAATCGAAATGTTTCACATATATGCATGATACATGTGTTTCAGGTCCTCACTTGTCATATAAATGGTATCGAAGTGTGGAAGGTAAGTATTTTCTGTACCCCACGGTTATGGCACGTATAGAGCAATGGACTTTTGGATTTTATCCCGCGTGTATTAAGTATCTTATGTCAGGTTTCGATCTCCCTGAATTTCGGATTAGTCTGATATATCAGGTGATGGTTGTAACGAGGACTAATATACGCAAAAATGGAATGGGTTCACTTTCTAGAGGGGAAGCATTTGTGTATTACGTCTCCCTTTTTTTACTTCTGGGTGTTGTCAACTCTTGCTGTGCCAGTTGTATTTGGAAGCTACTTGTATATTTTTATAAATAGCTTCATTTACATTTTGATCAAGTATTGTCATTCACAGGTTGTCTCTTTGGTGTTCTTGGAGATTTATGGCATGGTGGTGGTGCTTAGTTATTACTATTTAATTTATTGTTGATACACATGCACTATGTTTCTTTTTCCGCCCAGATTAAAAGAATTTAAAAAAGATGTGTCCATGTGGACATCTTGCGCGTGCAGGTTTATTCGAAACATGATATTGGGTGTATTGTTGAAACTGCATTTTTGCGATTTGTACATAATCACATTGCTGTAACACAAGCTTTTTTTTGGATGCCGCCGCAACGCGCGGGTAAACCCACTAGTATATATATATTTGCAATTTTGACATGCAGTACTGTAGTTATTTTGTACAATAATCGTATAATCAAATAGGGCTGATAATTTCTACACGTTTATTTATCATGCGCAATAAAAACATATTATATAAAATGTTTTACTCTTACGTAACATACGATAGAAAGTTAATTCGATAAGTGATAGAATAATAGATATCAACTTTTACAATTTTACCCTTAAACTAAACAAGATAAAAGCTTAATTTGACATGAATATAATGTAACATGTATCATCTTATAACGATGTATATAGTAAAAATATATACATATTACCTGTAAAGGATTTTAAACCTTAATGGCCTAATCCTAAATATGTATATTTAATGAAAACGATCCCCAACCTAGCAAAAAAATCTAATGTTTCTTGACATCCTCAATCAAATCGTTTTGGCTTGTATATTCGTTCTAATTGTAAGTTACCTTTTGGGTGATGGTTAATTTCTTGATATGCTATTAAGAGTATAAGATGAAATGTTATAAGACGAAAAATAGAAAAATGAATTATTTTATAAAACTAATGCATGCCTATTTTATACGAATAAATTTTTATTTTCTAATATTAGCTTTGTTTTAACACGAGAGAATCTCAATTCGAATGATATGATGTGAAGCTGTAAAGTGAATAAAGAAAGTTCAAAAAAAATAATAATAATAAGGTTAAAATATGGGGGAGTAGTTGTGTTTGAACTTTGAATAGGACTCTAAGTCGGTGGACAGGATCTGAAGACAAATGTTACAGGTTACTTGAGAAGAAATTAGAAACTATCGTAAAACAAGTGTCTTTGAGACACCATCTTTATTTTTTTTGGATTTATACACTAGTGCAAACTGCATTTTGTGTTTACGTTTATTGAAATTATACAAACTTTTTAAAATAATTGTAGTTTGGGCATGTGAAGCGTAGGCAAACGACGGAACCAGTTAGAGTAGTGGAAACTATTACTGTAGAGGGGAGGGGAGGAGAGGAAGAGGCAGACGCAAACTGACATGGGATGAGCAGATTAGACATGATTTATTAGAGTTGTATCTTTCTAAGAACATAGTCCAAGATAGGACTTCGTGGAGGCGTAGAATTAAGGTTAAGGACTTCTAGAGGATAGTGCAGTAAGGTCTTAGGTGTATTTTAGGGACATATGTTTTTCTTATTCTTTAAGTGACTTTTCCGGTGATTGTCTTCTTGTGTTTATGCCCAAATGATGTTGTATACTATTATACATGATTGACATTATATTGTGTCATTCTGACCACTTTCTTGGTATGTGAGACTGTTTGTTTCTATATTCTTTGACTTGGTGTGTTTGTATGATGTTCGTTTTGGAGCCGATGGTCTCTCTGGAAGCAGCCTCTCTATCTCTAGGGATAGAGGCAAGGTCTGTCTACATCCCACCCTCCCCAGACCCTATAAATAGCTTGTTATTTATGGGATTTTACTGGGTATGGTTGTTGTTGTTTAAAAATAATTGTAGTTTACATTGTTATTAAAGGGTAGTTTACTCTTTTTTTCACCAATAATGTTTATCTATTTTGTTTGTAATTTTTATGTTTATTCATTATTTGACTAACTAATAATAATAATAATAATAATAATAATAATAATAATAATAATAATAATAATAATAATTATAATAATAATATAATATAATATAATAACAACAATGTATTGTCATAACAATCATTGTGATGATTTTTTTTTTAATTTGTAAAAAAATTATATACTCTTTTAATAATATTTTTTTTGAATGTACTATATATAAATAAATAATATGATGTCCAATAATTGCTATTTAAATTGCTAAACATAATAATAAAGAAAACGGTTAAACAACGTCATACATACAAGATATTGCTGGAAAAGTTACATGTATCTGCATTTATTTGTTTTCTTCAACATTATAGTATTGATTATATTCAAAATAAGAATATATTTTTTTTCGTATCATAAATATACGAATGCTGGTACTGACAAACCGGATCAATTCCGACCGAACAATATTGGTACCGATATCGATATTATAGTAATTGGTATTGGTATTTAATTTTATTGTTTTCAATCGATGTAAAACGTGTGTTAATATCCTTTTGAGAATTTCCCATCATTGCCGATACCGTAACGTCGAGTAGCACGGGGAATTGTACCAACGTGGCGCTGTTCAAGAATTGAGAAAGACCGTGCGTTTCTTCAAACACTCGTTTGCATAAATTAGATGTTTCTGGTCTTGGGATTTGAGCTGGGCCCATCGCACACTTTGTGCGACCAACAAAATCCAAACAGTTTTTGCAATGACTTTTGATTTGGCCCACCGCACACTTGGTGGGCCCAATTGATTTGAAAAAGGTTCTAGGGTATTAAATGAAAGAGTTTTGACGACCGTGCACATTATTCATCATATTTTGAAAACAATCAAACACTTCGCACACTTCCTTTTTCTCCTATTGTGCTTTCATCAACAAGAAACCATTTAACAAGAACCCTAATTGTTACTGATTCGATATGTCATCTTCTAAAGGAAAGGCTAAAGGTTGGTGTGTTTCTTCTCTTTGACTTGAACTGATTGCAGGTTTTATCATATGATATTATCCCCTGTCGTATGATGTTAGTTTGGATCAGAAGTAGTGCTAGGGTTTGTCATTGACAGTTGTTTAATCGATGATGTCTGGATGGATTGGAAGGGTTTTAGGGTTCATCACTAATTGATGTTTGATCGGAATCTTGGAATTTTGGTCGGAAAATTATTAAGGGATGCCGAAGAAGATGATAAATGACGGCGCATGGGTAATACACGCCGGGAAAGGGGAGTCGCACACTCGCTAAATGACCAAATTACCCTCACACACCCTGGATAATTGACCAGTTTACCCTCAAAGGGTGTGCGGAGTAATCATGAGTATATTAAATGACCTTTTTTCCCCTCGTAAACTCTGGAAAATGACGATATTACCCTTCCCACTCTGGGTTATTACCAGTGTGCGGGTTAACATGGTAAAGTTGACCATATTTGACTGTGCGGTTGACTTTTTGACTGAACTAGAGTGAGACTTGTCCAAAATTTACCATTTTACCCTTACTGTTTCAACTAGAAAAGACCAGACTACCCTCGCACACCAGTGTGTGGACCGCACACTAGCTGTTGTTTGGGGCTGTTTAACTTTTAGGCCTGTGTCACTTAGTTAATTGGACCCGGATCTGTTTCATTAAAATTTTGAAGTTATTTGTTTTTTAAAATGGTTGAAAAAAATTTTAACTTATTAAAACTTAAAATTATCTTGAATATTTTGACCGAGTTTGACCAAGTTTACGGTCAAACTCGGGAATCTCGGGTTTCAAGGTTTATCTTAGACGTCTAACACGATCCGTTTGGTGCAGATAAGGGAAACCAAACAGCTGAAATACACGTTCCGACATGGGAGAAAAGCATGAATGTGTCATGTTTTTTGGGTGAACCTCCAAGAGGGCACGAGATATACAGATCTTTGATGGTGGGATTAAACACTTGCAGACTTGCTCACACTTTTCGAGAGAATCCAATAATTCGTGAAGATTGGATATGTGATTTCTAGAATAATGCTACTGCGAAAAAGGGAGATACAGTGATCAGATCTACTATTCAAAACAAGGAGATCTTGATTACCGAACAAATGATTCGAGAAGTGCTTTTGTTTGGAGATGCTGTAGACGAACCCGTGGAACATGAAAATGAGAAAGTTGTTAAAGTCTTGGATAAAATGAGTTATGAAGGATCATATCCACTAACTACAAAGAAACTATTGCACCCATATTGGAGACTTTTGGCGCACATGTAACTGGTTTGCAAAAGTGGAAACAAGAGTGGCATAGATACCTTAACTATCAGACAATCTTCTGGACTGGTGTCTTTAGTTGAGGGTTGGAAATTCAACCATTCAAAGTGGGTGTTCAACGATATGATGGCCAATGTGAAGACGTTGAACAAGAAATACTTGTTCAAGTTTCCAAGATTCCTACAAATGATTCTAGAAGCCAAGTATTCTCAGCTACTGTGAGCATCTATGATACAAGGATAATGAATCATATGGTTTTTTCTATGCTCAATCAGTAGAGACAAGATGTTCAAGTAACATATCAAAACAGGAAGCCGTTAGCAAAGTTTGGTGAATTTTCTAAGATCATTGAGCAAGTGCAAGCACCAGTTAATGCCACTGTAGCAGATGAACATGATGTTCAGATTATAGATGCTCCTCCTAGATCGAGTGAGTCAATTGAGAATATTGATCTGACGGGAGTTGAAAGTGAAGAAGATAACGTGTTTAATGAGAGGTTGATGGATGATATAGAGTTACATGCAGAGTTGAATGTAGAGTTCGGTGATATTGAAACATAGATTAATACAGAGAGCCTAACAGCAGAAGTGCCAAATGTTGATCAACCGTCAAGTGTGAATCCTCCTCACACTGAACCAATTGAGTCTGTCTCTGCTGAACCTGAAAGTGTAACTGAATATCCCGCGGCTGATCTTCATCATAGGAAGCGTAACAGAAGAGATCCTAGGATCAGTCGTGAGATAAATGCGGATACAACATCAAACCCAAAATCAACCATGTCGGGAGTTACTAAAAGACCACCTGTTCATGTTTCTAGAACACCTGTAAGTGAAGTGATAATTGATTTCATATTAAATCCAAAAGCGGTAATGTATATGCCTGCTCCCAAGACAGGTGAAGGGTCGAGCAGCACTCCGTCTAACGCCGATGTGCTGAGAGCTGCTGAGTTGCTGCAATAAGCTGCTAAAGAAGCCGCGGTAGTTACTGAGCCCAATCATGAAAGAACTCAAGAAGCACCACGTAGCCCTGATAGTGAAGAGTTATTTGAAGACAATGAAGTTGCAATTCTGATGAAAAGGATCACTGCTCTTGAAGAAGATAAGATTTTTAAAGATGTCCAAATTGCAAGCCAATGGAAGAAATAACCTACAAAACTCAGCAGTTTCATGAGCTCAAGACAAATCTGGGATCCCTCACTACTGTGGCTATGGATCTCAAACAGAAATTAGATGGAAAATCTCCAAAGGAGTTTGCTGAGCCTCCCAAGGAATTCACTATTGAAGAAAGAGCTGAAATAGAAAAAGAACGTGGGGAAGCAATTGATTGTTATATTCAAAATCCTCCTCGTACTGCTAATCAGAAAAAGAAGCAGAAGGAGGCGATCATGAGGAATGTGGGTGCTGAAGAAATTTTGGATTTCAAGACCAGTCAGATAGATACGTGATTACTACAGAAAAAGATAGATTTGATGTGTATGGCAATAGGTCCGGAATTTTGAGTTGGGCATATAATGATGAAAAGGGAATGTTTTTAATGAAGAGAAAGAATGGAGCAGTGGAGTACTACAATAACACCGATGCTTTCGAATCTTGGACAACAGTAGATCTTCGAGAACTGAGCCAAGCTTCTTATCATGATCAATGTAGGGATAACAATTGAAAGATTGGATGAAATTTCTATAACAAATTGCAGCAACAGGCTAGAGTAAATTTCAAGGATATGAAATTAGCTCAATCGTTTGTCTTGGAGCATGAAGATGTTTTAGATCCTTCCACCAACAATCTGTTTAAGACAGTAATGTGGCCTCCTACAAAGCAAACAAAGACTGTTCCATTGCTGAAGGAGCTTCCAGACAATAGTTTAAAGGATTTGCACTTCTGGATGTACGATCCCGTTACTGGTCAAGCGGTGATAGTCTGTGCAACTAAAGAGTACAGGGTTGCTGACGTGAAAGATTTAATGCGCTTTGGAGAGAATGATATAAAGCTTTTGGGAAGAACGCAGATCAAGAGTGATCCTCAGTATGAAGTCTGTGCTAAGAACTTCACAGATGTGATTGCACAGATTACTTTGCTCAAGTTATGGTCTAGACAACGATCAAGAGTGGAAACTCAGTTGTTTGGTCCTTATGTTGGAAGGCACCTACCTGATCCCCAGAAGAAGCAAAAGAAGAAGCGCAAGTGAAGCATGAGCTGCCAAGACAACATAAACCTAGGGGGATATTGTAAGGGCATGTACTTGTAGGTTTACATTTGTCTTGGGCTTACTAGTTTTGGGTTGGTTAGGTGTTAGATATGGGCTTGGTCGATATGCTTTATGTTTGTATAAGGGTTGGGCTTGGCCCATTTGTCTTAGGTCATCCTATGATCTATAAATAGGATGCACCTAGGTCTTGTTTTGGTTGTTGGTTGTCTGTAATTCGCAGAACTCGTGTACCAGACGATACTTGATATCGTGTGTACCTTTTATCAAATACAATTGACTTTTGTTCTTCATCTTCTACACCTTGCTTGTTATTCCGCGACTTGTTTAGGTGTTTGTGATACCCGATTGTAGTTTTCTGGACTTACACAAGGATTTTAAAAAACAAACATAACCCACTACAACATTGACATACTAGCACTTGACTAAAACAAACCTTGAAGTTAAACTCCAAAATGCAAATAACTAAGTCAATTTGACCCGATAAGAAAACTCATATACTTGGGGAATAAAGCATCACTAAATCTTCCCATTTTTGACCCGCTCCCAAGACTTGATTACTTTCTCCTTTTAACGACCCAAATCTGTGATATAAAATTACCATATCATTAGCCTCAACCGGGAAATTATATATTCCTACGATAAACATAACAGTGACTAATATATTGAGTTAACCGGATGATTGGTGAACGACTTGTGAGTTCTTTTCTTCTTTCATGTTACCGGTTCAATCCACCCCGTTGTTTCTCATGACTTATCTACTCGTTCATCATTCTCAAACATATCCCCTACATTGCAACACCCCAAAAGTTAGCTTTTGCTAAGTAGGGACTCATAATATTATTTTTTTTATCAAACATAAAGCAATTTTCAATGCTCATGGTGACTAATGAAACCACACCGAGACACCACTTCGTTATCTCCAGTCATGCATTTCGTGATTTTCTCCATTGTAATTCGGGAGCCTCTTTTTTTAATCCATATTTCCTCTATATCCCTACTAATATAGAGTCAATGACACTTCAAAGTAAACCATTATTAAACCAATTTAGTCAATATAAATAAAATGGTAAATCGTCACATGACCATGTTGTAATTTATTAAACAACATATACGATTATCAACAACCGTTAATACCTCACATACTCTTAATAATTCATATATGTATTCATAACATGCTTAATTAGGTTATATATAGTTTTAACGACACAAGTGTCATTTATTCGTAAGCACTACTTAAAAAAACACGTGTATACGCACATGCGGGTCACACCACCAATGACCTCTTAGTTTAACATACACATCCCATATTCAAGAAATCACTCACTTCAACTCATGTAAATATATATAATTACATTAAGGTTTACAATAATAAAAAATCACATCTAATGGGTTCTTTGTAAGTTCCCCGATATTATGCAAGTGACATAAAATTTATGTTTTTCACTCAGTTTGGTGCAGCTATAATAATTTAGTTTTCCCTATTTATAGTGAGTATTTCACTTCAAACTAAAATTCTTAGTGATGGAGACTCAGAGACCTTTCCGTGGATATAAAAAACGGCCCAAACGGACATTGGTTGATCTACTATAAACTTTCATAGACTAGTAAAGATCTGGAAATAAGCTAAATATTCAACACCCTTGGGTCTCTCAACCCATTAACAATTTGCACTCTTTCTCAATGGGTTTAAACCCCCAAACATCACCAAAACGATACGTTATTGTTAAATCAAACCAGATTCAATAATTTGTATTAAACCGT
>JARYGA010009455.1:0-26274 GCA_030545235.1 Helianthus tuberosus | reverse complement strand
ATCAAAATTTGTTTTCTTCCTCAAATGCAAAAAGAAAGTTCTTCCTGAAGAACATAAGACGATACAACTCTATGTTCTCTTTTACATCTATGGGTGGAAAGGTTGATTCTAATATCAACAAGGGCAATGCTCCATTTATATATCGTATCAGTGGCCAAAACTATCATTGCATGGGGAGTCTCAAACCTCCAGATGGAAATGAAGCTAAGTTTTGTCAGCTATACATACATGATACCGAAAATGAAATAACAAACAGACAGGAATTATTCAGGTACGAGTGATTTCTAGGTTCCATTTTTATTCTATTAAAGAACAACTAGAAATTGAAGCATTTGTAGTTCACTGTCAGTTGTTAAGTACCATCACTTAATCCTTAATCACTGATTCTCTATCCACTGATTACTACAACAGCAGTTGTTAACCATTAGTAGTTCACTATCAGTTATTAAGTACCATCAGTGTTTTAATCACTAGCAGTGCTTACAAGGTTTCCATCAGCTGTTTGACTTAACGGTAGTTTGCTTTATTCATTCTAAATTCATCAGTGGTTATAGGTAAACTGAAATGTTACTTTTTCTCAACATACTCTAAAAGTTTTGGGCTGGTATCAGCAGTTGTTAACAACTGCTCTTCCTTAACAATTAATTATTAATCACTGATTCTCTATCCACTGCTAATTACAATAGGAGTTGTTAACCATATGTAGTTCACTATCTGTTGTTAAGTACCATCAGTGTTTTAATCACTAGCAGTGCTTACAAGGTTTCCATCAGCTGTTTGACTTAGTACTAAACAGTAGTTTGGTTTATTCAATCTAAACTCATCAGTGGTTGTAGGTAAACTGAAATCTTACTTTTTCTCAACATATTCTATAAGTTTTTATAAAACGAGATACTATTATAGTTATGTTATGTTAATGTTTTGTTGTTTTTTTTTTCTTTTAACAGCAAAGGAACCAAACCTTTATCGCCTACTGATAAAGAACTTGATGTTGAAATGATAGAGTATTTAAGGGCTTTATTAGATTCACAAAATATGTTGGTTAAGACATATAGGATGGTCAGAGACCATTTTCACCAATCTCCAGAGGCCAACCTTAGTCTGCGACTTATTTATAGAAGAGAAAAAGACGGCAGGACTTATAACTTACCCACCACATCTGAAGTTGTTGCTTTGGTTGTCGGAGACATAGATAAAGCTATAGACCATCGTGATATTATTGTCGAGACTCAGTCGGGAATGCTGCAGCGTATTAGCGAATTACACCCATCGTATCTTGCTCTGCAATATCCGTTACTTTTCCCATATGGTGATGATGGTTATAGAGTTGATATTCCTCATTGAGATTTTATGTCCACACAAAAGAAAATAAAACCAAAGTGCACAATGAGAGAATTTTTTTCATATAGGATCCAAGATAGAACTTATGGATTTTCCTTAATTTTAAATGGGCGAAGGTTGTTACAACAGTTTTTGGTTGATGCGTACACAATGATTGAGAGCGAAAGACTAAAGTACATCCGTAGGCAACAAGCGAACCTTCGCTCTGAAACATTTGAGAATCTTCAAAAGTATAAATCTAAAGGTAAGGAAGTTTTAACAGATACTAGAAAGCCTGTTATACTTCCTTCTTCATTTACTGGTGGTGCAAGATTCATGCAACAAAATTACCTCGATGCAATGGCCTTATGTAAGTGGTATGGGTACCCTGATTTCTTCATAACTATAACGTGTAATCCTAAGTGGCCTGAAGTAAAAAGATTTCTAAAAGATTCAACCATCAAAGCCGAAGACAGGCCTGACATATTGTGTCGATTGTTTAAAATGAAGCTTGATTCCTTACTCAAAGATTTGAAGGATTCTAAGTATTTCGGTGAGATTAACACTGGTATGTTATTTCGTTTTCACATCTTATCCTCTGATATTTATTTTGTAATCAAGGTTATCAACTACTAAATCTATTTATTTTTCCTTTTTATTTAGTTGTTTATACAGTATAATTTCAAAAGCGTGGTCTTCCTCATGCACATATATGCTTATTCATGAAGGTCGATCACAAACTTCCAACCATAGATCACATAGATCCATTTATTTCTGCTGAGATTCCCGATAAAAAAGAAGATCCTGAACTTTATTCTCTTGTGACTGGTTATATGATTCATGGTCCGTGTGGGAATGCTAATTTGAATTGTCCTTGCATGGTTGATAAAAGATGTTCAAAAAACTTTTCGAAGAAATTCACACCACATACAACTATTGATTCAAGTGGTTTTTCTGTATACAGAAGAAGAGATTCAGGTCATACAGTTATAAAATTTGGTGTTAGATTAGACAACAGAAATGTTGTCCCTTATAACAAAAGGCTTTTGAAAATATATCAAGCACACATTAATGTTGAATGGTGTAATCAAGCCGGTTCAGTGAAATATTTGTTCAAGTACATTAACAAAGGCCCTGATATGGCTACTGCGGTAGTTTCTGGTGATACAAATTCAACCATCAAGGAAAAGCCAAAAGACGAGATCAAGGAGCATTATGATTGTAGATATATTTCAGCGTGTGAGGCATCTTGGAGAATATTCTCTAATGAGGTTCATTATAGGCTGTTATGAGGCTTCCCTTTCATTTTCCGGGCCAACAGAATGTTGTGTATGGTGCGGATGACGATATTGATAATGTTTTAAGCAAGTCTTCTGTTGCTTCTTCAATATTTGTGCAATGGATGAAGTTGAACGAGACAAATGAAGATGCTAGAAAGCTGACTTATGTTGAGTTTCCTTCCAAATTTGTTTGGATACTTAAAGATAGATGTTGTGTAAGGACCTTCAAAAATGTCCTACAACACTCCGTAAATAGAAACCCAGACCCCTAAAACCCTAATCCTTGTGAAAAATCAAGAAATTCAATTTTATTGTTCTGTCGCGGGTCACGTAAGACTTAAGGAAAGCTTGCGCACGGCGCGACAGCTGGAAAATGTTCCGGATAAGCTTTAGGCCATGTGTCTGACACGTGGCAAGCCTACACGTGACACGGTAGCCCTAGCCGTAGCTACGGTGGCCCTCGCGGATCGCGTAGGTTATTCTTAGAGTTTACGCGGGCCGCGTAAAACTCAAATTTTTGCTATAAATTGGACGTTGCATGGCTTGGTTTCTGTGTTCGCAAAATCCTTTCAAAATAGCAAATTTCTGCTTAAATTCGAGTGTTTTAGTATCAAGACGCTGCTACGATTACAGGGTAATAACTCGATCATTGCTACGATACAATGTCCAATCGATTGAAACCGATCCGATGGATGTTTAAGTGCTGCCCAAATCTGGGCTATACTTTGTCATTCATCATGAGGGTTTTGATTTCATGAGCATATCGTAAATGTTGTATTAAGTTACTAACCTAGTTTCGTTTGCGTTATTTAACTAGGTTACCAGGCTTAATCAATAGGCAAAACTCTGTCCAACTAAACTTGCAATGTGAGTCATTCTGTTTTTTATCAAATTGCTTTACAAAACCCTAAATGTTTTCCAGTTATACTTTGTAGTGATTAAGTCTTTGCTAATCTTTAATTACTGGCAGTATGTGGGGGTTTTGTGCACCTTACTACTAATGATTTATCACTCTTAGGTAGGCGAGCCTAATTAGTGATATGTCCACAGTCATAGATCCGGTCGAGTGACAACTAGACCATATAATTAATAGATAGGGGCAAATGTGAAAACTCTTAATGCTGTAAATTGTAACAATGTGTCGTTTTGTGCAAATTGAATGACTCGCTAGTATTTCCCCGCTGATAAAATCTTTTTAAACATGTTTCAGGTGATTTACTGTGAACAAGAAAAAGTGCCGAGTAGTACTACCAGCTTGGATAAAGTGGCCAGTAAATAAATAAACATGTTTTTTGTAAACATGGAATTTCCCTAGTGAAATTCCTTTATTGTAAACTACGGGGTTTGTCCCAAAATGTGAAATAAAATAATTGGGCATTTTCAGTTAAACGATCCTGTTAAAATTTCTACTGTCAAAATAAAATACGACGGGTTTTCTGTCTCGCGGCAATCGAACCAGGAAACTGGATCGGGGGTCGTGACAGAAAAAGGTGGTATCAGAGCCACTGATCTAAGCCAATTAAGTATTTAGAAATACTTAATTTTCAATTTGCCATTTTGTGATTTTGTGAAAATTTAATTTAATAAGTAAAATTTTAACCTAAATTTTTGTGTGTTTCTTAATGTGTGCTAACAGCATGAATGAACTGTCGGAGGCACTCCGAAACTTTACTATCCATACCACCGATATGGATACCACAGGAACCCCATCCGGATATCAAGCGGATACTGAGGAGCCACTAATGTTCCAGGCCCAGCCCCAGGAGAAACCCAAGCCTAAGAAGAGGAGAAGAATCCTGGATTGGAAACGCGGACGAAGGAAAAAGCCACCTGCCCAAAAGGTGAAAAAGACGGAGGACCCAAAAGACAAAGGAAAGGGAAAGGAGATAGGGGAAAGCTCGGGTCAGGCCCAAGAGATGCCACATTGGGAAGAACTTGATCGCAAACTTGCAAACTGTGACCTCATCGGACCAGTCGACGAGACCCTTTTCAATTTCCCAGCCCAATCTGAACTTCCAATTAATTTGGAACCTGGTATTCCAGACCCCATTGTCAACCCCCAACTTGTTACAGGGCAGCTGGAAGAATGGTGGACGAGCGACTGGCAATTTCAGAACTTCATGAATAACCCTAATGTTTATTTTCCCCAGTTTGATCCTGAACCTGCTCCATACCCACCTATGAGCGCAGAAAACGTTGCCGAATTACGCCGCTATGGCGAGGAACTGGTGGACGCAGGAAATCGGATTCGAGAAGTGGGGGAAAACATCACGTGGAAGTACGACGAGAGGGAGCGTCGTTTCTGAAAAGGTCAGCTGACTGTGGTGGAATGTTTTGTATAATAATAATATAAAAACAATATAATAATGATAATAATATAATATTGTATAATAATAACAAAAAATAAAACCTTTGAAAATAAATGGTTTGTAGTGATGTATAATATTATATAAAAATATATATATAAATGTCGTAAAATCGACGATTTTGGCTATATGTGTGTTAACTTAATTGTGTTGTGATTGCCTTATTATGTTTAGTTGCTATCCATTGTGTGATAATAACTTGTATATATGGTTAATGATTCAGATGGAAAATGTAGAAAACCAACCGGCAAACAAAGTTAACCAATCTGAACAAAATAATGAAGACCAATTTCTTAATAGGCAAGATATAGAAAATATCGTCGCTCAGGGAATAGCCAACGCTATCCCTGCAATCGTCGCTGCTGTTAAGAATCCTGTTGAACCTTCGCAAGCCAACAATAGTAAACGCACTCGCGACGATAATTTTAGTCACAGCGTAAATGGAGGCAGCAATAATGATAATAATGTGAAGAAAATGAAAGTTGCAACACCTGGTTGCACTTATAAAGAATTTCTTGCCTGTAAGCCAGTCGAATTTGCAGGCAATGAAGGGGCAACTGCCGCACTGCGATGGTTGGAGAAAACCGAAGCAGAAATTAAAATAAGTAAATGTGCCGAGGAAGACAAGGTCATGTATGCATCCCACCTTTTTAAAGAAGAGGCGTTAGAATGGTGGAACACGGTGCTACAAGCCAAGGCAAGTGACGTGGCTTATGCCATGAGTTGGGAGGAATTTAAGGGATTGGTGGAAAGGAAATTATGTCCCGACTATGAAAAGGAACAAATGACAAATAAGTTCCTAAACCACCGGATGGTGGATGTTGACTGTTGAGGGTATACTTCGAATTCTTTGAGTATGCTAGAGTCATACCAACTCTGGCTTCGCCAGAACCGGTACTTATTTCTCGCTATATTTGGAGTTTAGTTAGCGAAATTCGTGATATCGTCAAAGCTGCGAGACCCCGCATAATTGACGATGCTGTTGAACTGGCCAACACTTTGACCGACAGATTGGTGCGTACGCGAGAAGAAAATAGGAAAAAGGAATTGGCCCAAAAGATTACCCAAGGTTTTCGTGGGGGTAATATTTTCAAGAAAAGGGAACTGGGCAATCTTCCACACCGCCATTCTGCGGAAATTGTAAAAAGAAACATTTTGGAAAATGTAAGGAAAATTGCAATTTCTGCAAAAGACCATGCCACCGAGAGGAGGAATGCAGGAAGAAATCAGTAGTCTGTTACAACTGCGGCGAAACAAGACACTTCAAGCCCGACTGCCCAAAGTTGATCAAGCCAGCTGACAACAAGGCCAAACCTCCAGAGGGAACAAATAAAAAGAATGCAAGAGCCTTCCAGCTGACCACCCAGGAAGCAGATCTGATCCCCGATGTGATAACTGGTACGTTTCTGGTACATGATGTTTATGCAAAAGTATTATTTGACTCTGGTGCAAACCAAAGTTTCATAAATACTTCATTCTGCCAAGCTCTTAAGCAACCTCTAACCAAACTTAGGCAAGTTTTTACGGTAGAAACGGCAGATGGAAATTCTATTAAAATAGATAAGGTTCTCCAAGAAGGGAAGATAGAACTTTCGGGACATAAATTTTCTGCAAACCTGCTACCTATGAATTTAGTTGGAATCGATGTCGTGTTAGGAATGGATTGGTTAGTAGCCAACCATGCTCGAATCCTCTGTGATAAGAATTCCATAGAAATTCATACACCCGCAAGGGAGATAATTTATATTACCGGAGATAAGCCACGTAAACCAATGAAGTTCATTTCGGTAATGAAAGTTGCTAGTTATGAATGAAAACAGGGAATAGTGTATATGATTTCAGTCATCATTAACACTAAAGGTAAGGAACTTAAGGAAATCCCAGTAGTGTCAGAATACCCAGATATATTCCCAGAAGAGCTACCAGGGCTACCACCCGATAGGGAAGTAGAATTTAGAATTCATCTAATTCCTGGAACTACACTAATAGCTAAGGGACCTTATCAATTAGCACCCTCCGAAATGTTAGAATTGAAAAAGCAGTTAGATGAATTATTAAGCAAAGGATTCATACAACCTTGTTCATCCCCGTGGGGAGCACCTGTGTTGTTTGTGAAACAGAAAGATGGTTCGATGCGAATGTGTATCGATTATAGGGAATTGAATAAGGTTACAATTAAGAATCGATACCCATTACCTAGGATTGATGATATTTTTGATCAACTTCAGGGAGCTAGATATTTCTCTAAGATAGATTTGCGCTCCGGATATCATCAATTGAAGGTACAAGAAGACGACATACCTAAAACTGCTTTCAGGACTAGGTATGGTCACTACGAGTTTACAGTCATGCCATTTGGACTAACGAATGCTCCTGCAGCATTCATGGACATGATGAATAGAATCTGTAAACCGTATTTGGATAAATTTGTAATTGTCTTTATTGACGATATACTTATTTATTCCAAAATGCCAGGATGAGCATTGTAAGCACCTACATGCACTCTTAACTCTGTTAAGAAAGGAAAAGCTTTACGCCAAATTCTCGAAGTGTGAATTTTGGCTACAGGAGGTGCAATTTTTAGGACACATGGTGAATCACGAAGGTATTCACGTAGATCCTTCCAAAATAGAAGTAATCACAAATTGGAAGGTCCCGCAATCGGCTACCGAAGTTAGAAGTTTTCTGGGATTAGCTGGATACTATAGGCACTTTATTAAGGACTTTTCTAAGATAGCTGTTCCATTAACCAAGTTAACCTATAAGACTGTTAAGTTTGAATGGGGACCTAAGCAAGAAGAGGCCTTTACGATTTTAAAGCAAAGGTTAACAAATGCCCCGATTTTGGCCTTACCAGACGGAACAGAAGATTTTGAAGTATTTTGCGATGCTTCTAAGCTAGGATTAGGAGGTATGCTAATGCAACACAAAAAGGTAATTGCGTATGCATCAAGGCAGTTGAAGAAGCACGAGGAAAATTATACGACTCATGACATAGAATTAGGAGCAATAATTTTTTACCTTAAGATTTGGAGACATTATCTGTACGGAAGTAAGTTTACAGTCTATACAGATCATAAAAGTTTAAGGTACATATTTGGGCAAAAAGAATTAAACATGAGGCAACGAAGATGGATGGAAATTCTAAGTGACTACGACTGTGATATTCAATATCACGAAGGAAAGGCAAATGTAGTAGCAGATGCCCTAAGTCGTAAGTACCATGAGAAACAAAGACGAGTTCGTGCTCTTAGATTAAATCTCCAATTAGATTTAATGGAACAATTGAAGAATGTTCAGGAGACAGCAATCAAGGATGATGCTGAAGGAATGAAAGGACGAATAAAGGAACTAGAACAAGGGACTGATGGAATTTGGAGATTATTTGAAAAACTCAGTACATTTTTCATCCTTTAACAGTAACAACGTTAAATTTTTCAGTTAAGTCTAGCCATGTGACTTGCACATGAGGATAGATTAGTAATTTTACTTGTATAAAGGACGAAAAATGTAACTTACCCTTAAACAAATAACCAACCCCCAATCTCTCAATCTTAATCTCAGTTCTCTCTCCAACCACCAGCACTAAATCCAACCACCACCACCAAATCCAACCCCACCACCATTTCCTATCGAGCGTTTCTACTAGTTCTTTGTCTGCTTTATATTCATAATCCATATTCTCCCCCTTTAATGATTCCATATCAATTTTAAGGTTTCAATAATAGTCACAAACACACAAGCCAAGCTACATATATAATCAAACCAACTAATCATACACAGAAAGATATTTCATATGTCAGAGGTTTCCTTTAATTATATATGTAGGAAGAAACTAATAATAACAAAAAAAGACTCAGTAAGGTTTCCTTCCCTGAAGTCCAGATATTTATCCGAAGCCGTCGCAGACACCGGAGACCTAACACATCGTCCCCTAACCGTAACATCTTTGATTTTTCTGGAAGGAGCATGGATATTGTTGCGAACAAATGAGGATTTCAACAACAAATTCGTGGAAGAACTCAAATCTCGATTATGGTATACAGTCGGAGGAAGATGAGGTGAACGGAATGCCGATCACTTAACAGACTTGTCCGATAGCACCGGCGGTAATCCTTCACTAAACCTAACATCAATAACAGCACCGATCACTTGACAGACTTGTCCGATAGCACCGGCGCCAGAAAATCGAACAAGACCAGATCTGTAGATGTTGAAGATTATGTTTTAGAAGTTGAATCGAAGCTTAAAATAGTTCAGATTTGTAGGAGGTTTGATGAAGAAGTCTTGGGATGGCTCAGATTTGTAGGGGAGGGTAAAGATGATGGTGGCTGCTGGTTTGTTTAGAGAGAGGGAGAGAAAGGTGTGAGAGAGTAAGAGTGAGAGAAGACAGGTATTTATGTTTGTTCTTTCTTATAAGATTTTAAATGCTATTATTTTATTTATACTATAATGAATTAAGTAGAAAGACTAAATTGTCCTTTAATGAATAAACTTAACTGAAAAATTTAACCTTGTTACTGTTAAAGGACGAAAACTGTAATGAGTTTTCCAAATAAAGGACTGTGGCTGTAATTATTGAAGTTAAAGGGTATCCGTTGCAACTTGATACAAACATAAAGGCTGAAAAGTGTAATTTATCCTAAAATAAAATATGTCAGAACATTGTTTATTAAAACAAAACAAACAAAATATGTTGTTAGAGACATTATACATATGAATTGCATTTGCTGATGAATAGTACTTTAACATTGACACCATGGTTGCAAAAGTCGCTAGGCGCTCCCTAGTCGGATTCGGGAGTACTCGGCTTAGGCGGAGATTACTCGGGGAGTAATTGGCCTGGGAGACCAGTACTTGTGCCTCGGCAGCCTACCTTGTAGCGAGTACTCGGGGAGTACTCGGAGCCTAGGCGGGACTTTTACAACCATTTGACACATCATATTACAAAATAGCCCTTAAAAGGAGGAGATATCTATTGTTCTCTAACTTAATAGCAGAAACATTGATATGTTATTTACTGATTATTATTGTTGTTTCTTTCAATGGGTAGATTGGATGAATAGAAGAAACATTAACATATTATTTATTATTGTTATTGTTAATTTGTTATTTGTATATAATAAAATAAAATTGACGGAGGGTGAATAATCATAAATCTTGTGTTGTGTTGCTAGCTATACATATTGTTTTCTGTTAACTTATAAATAGAACATGTAATATTAACTACCATAGTTATTATGATTTTTCGATTAATATTTTATTTTTACAATCATATGAAATATTCATATTGCTTGACAAATTAGGTTTAAACTCTACAAAAACAATTAGATTTTGGAACCAAATATATATCTAATTTAATTTAAAGCGTTAAGCTTATAGAGGTAAAGTGGTGGTGAGGCGACATCGGTGATTTAAGTAAACAGTGGTGTTGACGAAGAAACTCCATGTGCTGTGGAGACACAAACAGTGTAACGATATAACTTTGTTACATGTACCGATATTCATTTTTTATAGTTTTTTTATGGAAATAAAACACGTGTTGATATATATCTCTTTCGTTTGCTATATCCTTTGTCGGTACCGTAACACACTGAATAGATACTGACTGGAAACCCAATGAATTGAATCGATACTAAAAGGAACCCAACCAGGGGCGGCTATGGCCAAGTGCAGGGTGGGCCTGCGATCAAGGCCCGAAAATTTTTTAGACTCTATATATATATATATATATATTTAAAAAAATCTGAATGTTTTTATAGATAAGGGTCTGCTTAAAAGATCCAAAGTTTTATAAATAAGGGACTGAATAAAAGTTTTTAAAAAATGGTGTGCTAAAAAGTTTTATAACCCAATTAACAGGGACAATTTTTTATTTTGATTTTTGGAGACGGCCCTAAACCCAATCAATACTGACCGAGTTCTCACCACCTAGCGAACCGATACAGATCAAATACCTGCCGCATAACGCAGGGGGAATCACACTAGTTGTTTATTAAAACACATCATTCTGACCGTTTGATTACAAGCAAAAATGATGATCACAAATGAAGCAAGCGTATAAAGTTAATTATCTATATTGGACGGAATATATTAGTTAGAGTTTACTCTATGATGATCACAAATGAAGCAAGCGTATAAAGTTAATTATCTATATTGGACGGAATATATTAGTTAGAGTTTACTCTAATCATCTTTACTAAAATTATGATACATGAGTTGATTAAGTTTCCTATATAATTCCTCATTGTATTTTTATAGTTACTTGATTAATCATATATAATATCGTACGATTTTTTAACTGTTGACGGTTTTATGAGTTTCATTCTTTTTCTTTTGAAGATTGTATGTTCTTCTTGTACTAACATATTGGTGTATCCTTTCCGTTTGAACGCCTAACTTCCTTTGCTTCGACAGTGTGAGTATTGATAGAGTTTATTGTAATTATATTTCTATAATTAAGGGATATGATTTATTTAGATTTCATTGTAACTATCTCCATCTTGTTCATATATAAAGTTGATTTTTTTTGAACGGTAAATTTGGATAACTGACGGACCACTGGAGTATCATCGTGCCACCAGCGAAACTACCCGATCATATCCATCTCCACTAGGCATAATGCCTATACACCAATTCAGGAGGAAACCCAATAAATATGAGAAAAACCATCTTGTGAGAATCGAACCCAAGACCTATTGGTCACAAAGTCTTATCACTTGGTAATTTTAGTGATTATCAACATTTGTAGTGGTATTGGATTAACTTGTTGAATAGGCATTCTCGTTATATATGAATCGAACTAGGTGATGCATGAATGGCGGACTTGATTGTTATAACAAGCTATTGTGTGTAGACATGCTCAAATCGGTTTTTTTAATAACCTAAACCGGTTAACCGGTTGGGACTGTTATTGGGCCAAAAAAACAAAACCGGTTACGGTTAATAATCGACCGGTTAATAACCGGTTATTAACCCCGAACATCAGTACCCGGTAATAACCGACCGGTTATGAAAAACCGGTTAACTAGTGAACCGGTTAATAAAAACCGGTTATTTCGGTTATTTTATAAAACATGCAGAATTTTATAAAAACATGCAGAAATTTAAAAAAAAGCTGCAGAATCATATACAAAACATGCAGAATTTTATAAAAACATGCAGAATCATTTAAAAACATGCAGAAAGTTATAAAAACATGCAGAATTATATTAAAACTGCAGAAAGTTAAAAAAAGCTGCAGAATCATATACAAAACATGCAGAATTTTATAAAAACATGCAGAATCATTTAAAAACATGCAGAAAGTTATAAAAACATGCAGAATTATATTAAAACTGCAGAAAGTTAAAAAAATGCTGCAGAATTATATAAAAACATGCAGAATTTTATAAAAACATGCAGAATCATTTAAAAACATGCAGAATTATGTAAAAACATGCAGAATTATATTAAAACTGCAGAAAGTTAAAAAAAATGCTGCAGAATTATATAAAAACATGCAGAATTTTATAAAAACCTGCAGAAACTTATACAAATCCTGCAGAAACATATTTTAACCTGCAGAATTATATAAAAACATACAAAAAAGCTGCAGAATCATATACAAAACCTGCAGAATTATATAAAAACATGCAGAATCATTTAAAAACATGCAGAATCATATAAAAACCTGCAGAATTATATAAAAACATGCAGAATTATATTAAACACACAAATAAACCAAATAAAATACGTTTTTTTTTATATTTATATTAGTAGATCAAGTAACATTACATTAATAAACATGAAAATATCCAATACAATTTTCTTAACTAGTCTAGAATGAAGTTGTCGTCTTGTAGTTTTGTTTCGTCATTTCTTCATTTCTTCGTTTAGTCGCTTCGGGGGCTAGTAGAGCGTACGGATTCATCGTACATGAGTTCGTCATCGGAAAGTGGTTGCGCCCGTCCTTGAAAAACTTCAACATCATGTAATTGTTCTTCCACCGCAAGCTCGCCCTCAAGACTTGAAATATGTTGTATACGTTCCACGCCATCCAAGTAATCCTTCAAACAAATGCACATTTCCATCGCCTCCGGTGTAAGTCTTGTTCGTCGAATAGATAGTACCCTTCCACTAAGAGAAAAAACCGACTCCGAAGCTACCGTAGAAGCTTGGGAGCTTAGTAGATCACGTGCCATGGCGGCTAAAACGGGATAATGCGGTTCTTGTATTTTCCACCAAGCCAAAATATCAAAGTTGTGAAACTCGTCGGGTGACAAGGTTGCTAAAAAATCGGTATATTTATACCTCCCGAGTTCACTATTTGATGCATCACCTCGAGAACGTTTACTATTTTCATTTCTTAACGAATTATAGAAATTTAACTCTGCATCTTTTCTCGACGCCTTCGAGCTCGCCGCCATTTGTTGGTGTAACGATGACACGTTACCATATCTTTGAAAGTAATGATCAAAAAGATTGTTTAAAGAAACGTCAAAACGTTTTAGTGCATTTCTTGTAAAATGTGGGTCGTCATCATTTAACTCCAAATCCGAACAAATATCCGAAATCATCATCTCAACACCCGCAATATTTATAGTCGGGTTCAAGGCGGCGGCACATGTAAAAACCGGTGGCATTTCTCGAAAATATTTTTTAAACTTTTCTCTCATTGGAACAATCATATGTTCGTAAATGTCACCTTGGAATTTAAAGTCGTTTACTTTTTGACACATCAAAAATAGTTGTTTAAGCACCAAAGAACTAGTGGGATAATAAACTCCCGATAAAATCTTTGTCGCGGTTCTAAAAACTTCAAGTAATTGTGTTAACGTTTCAATACACTTCCAACCATCGTCATCAAATGGTTCCACCAACCCGGACGTTGCAAGACTATCGTGGAAAGATTTTAAGGTTTCTTTTTGCATTATCGCGCTATCAAACATTTTCCACGTAGAGTTCCAACGGACTACCATGTCAAAATGTGCGCTATAGCATTTCTTATTTAAAGCTTTACACCATTTTCTATAATCCGCATATCTTTTTCGACTACCTTGAAAAACGTCACGTAACATATCTTTAAAAGTTTCTTTAACTTCTTTAACGGACTCAACATTTAGCTCGTCTTGCACAACCAAGTTAATGATGTGCGCAACACATCGGCTATGATAAAATTCTCCATCGCAAATCTGATTGTATTTTATTTTTAACATTTGCACCGCGGTTGTGTTGTTCGACGCATTATCAAAAGCAAGAGAAACTATTTTATTTTCTAATTTATAAGTTTTGATAACATCGTCTAAGACATGAAATATATTTTCCCCCATGTGTGGATAACCAAATATATCGAACGCGATTGTACGTTTCATCATGTTCCACGAATTGGGATCGATCCAATGCGCGGTAACACAAATGTAAGAATCCGGTAAACCAAATGGAGCCGACCATACGTCGGTTGTTAAATTAACACCGGTGTTTAATTTTTCAAAACCTAAAATCATTTCTTTTTTAGCTTTTGACCACATCATTAAACAATCGCGTCTAAGAGTTGAACGACTTACGTGAACATAACGTGGTTGAAGCGTCTCTTGAATCAACTTAGTCAAGCGCGGATTGTCAAAGTGATCGAACGGCAATGATTGTTGAATAACAAATTGAGCCATCCTTAAACGAACCGCCTCCGGGTCAAAATTCCAAACACCCATACCCCGTGATATTTGCGCTTGATCATTGGTGGGATTTTTTTTAATGGCTTGCAATGCGACGTCAAATGTGCTCTCAAAGTAGAGTTCGATGACGCCGCAAGAAACGCCCCGCAATTTTTGCACCTCGCCTTTTCTTTTCCAATCGACATCTCGCATAAATCAAAATTCACCCATAGTGTCGTGTCCCTATTCGTGGTCAAGATCTTCTTCACAAACAACTCGCTAGATGAACCAACAACGGTCGAAGCATCGCCACTCGAACTCGCCATTTGAAAGTTGAAACGTATTTTGTAAGTGTGTTTTTGAGCTAGAATTGAAGTGGGATTATACATATGCATTGAAATCTTATTTATACACATCCAAACAGGTCCAAAACGGTAATATTACCGTTTTTTTCACTTCAAACGGTAACAATTCAGGTCTGCAATTGTTCTGTGCTGCTGCTGTGCTTCTGCTGTTGAAGATCAAGAAGCTGAGACCGGTTAACCGGTTATTAACACTCTAAAAAACCGGTTTTTAATTAACCGGTTATAAACCGGTTAATGATATGAATAACTAAAACCGGTTACGAACCGGCGGTTATTAAGAAACCTAAACCGGTTATTTTGGTACCGATCAAAAACCGGTTTCGGTTACGGTTATTAACCGGTTTCGGTTAAAAAACCGGTTTATTTGCCCATGTCTAATTGTGTGTAATTGAATTTGGGCCAAATACCTTTATTATATGGGCTTAATTAATTGGGTATAGTTTAAATATTTAATAGACTTAAAATTGAGTCTAGTTTTAATATTTAATGGACTTATCTAATTAATGAAAGGAATATTGATTAATAAGTAAAAAAGCCTTAAAGGCCACATGTGGGTTTTTGGTTTTGCCAGCAATCACAATGGCAATTTTTTATTATATTAATAAAATGTGTATTAAATCAATTAAGAGACATTATTATATATATATCAATTCTTATCACTGGTTTGCGCCAGGGATGTGTCTACTTCTTAACTTTAGCCACCTAACTTTTCAAAGTTTCATTTTCGCCCTCTCCTCGGTTTCACTTTTGCATATTTCTTCTACAGTCGCATGGGTTTATAGTTCTGATATATTAAGGGTTAAAATAAGCAATCCCAAAATACAAATTACAGTATTTATTGCCCTTTGGAGAGGGATCGGAAGGATATCCTGTTTGGTGTTGTTGGCGGTTTGTGGTGGTGTTGTTTGCTCCGAGAGAGAGATAGAGCTACGTTGTTTAACTGTTAGGTTTCGGCGGTGGTTGCCGGTTATCCGCATTTAATCTCGCTAGAAATTGTACAGAGCCCACCAATCCACCACCTTAACTACTATGGCGGTTTGAGTGGGTGAAGTGGTAAGCTCTTCAAGAGAAGAGAGAGACAGTGGTTGCAGTTAGGGTGAGGTCATGAGGGTGGCTTTTGTGTCTGGTTTTTTTTTATAGAAAGAAAGACAACGGTGGTGTGGTACTGTGGTGGTAGAAGTGAAGGTGCTTGAGAAAGTGGTTTCTGTAGAGATTTATTGGAAGCCGTTAGTTTGTTTTATGGTTCGGTAGTTTTCAATTAATAATTAATAGAATAAAACAAAATATCGGTGAGGAGTGACTGCCAGCTATGAGTTGCCATCTCTATAATGCTTTGTTTTTTGTTTATTTTTATTGTAAGGTTATTTAGATTCGGTGTAGACACCAAAATTTGAAAGAGAAAATTGTTATACTCCATTTAATCCAATATAATTCGAAAACGATTTCCAGATTAATTTTGATGATGCGTTGAAAGGCTATAAATTCTTGAGCATAGTATCCATACTTTATTTATATAACTTTATTAAAATGAGGCATGCTAACATCTAACCCATACTTTATTTATATTTTATTAAAATAGGCATGCCACTAACTATTTTCAAAAACTTATATGAATTTCAAACATTAAACAAATTGTTTAATTTTACTTTTAAGACTTATTATGTTAGAAAAATAATTTAATTAAAGGATAGTTACATACGTATAAATAGATTTAACTATAACACATAAATAGTTTTAACTATAACACGTAGAACAATTATGACGAACTCAACCGCTAATGGGTGAACAACATTGCTACTGGTACTGTATTGGTGTTTCCTTTGATGTTTTTTGGCAAGCGAAACTAATAATGTCCAAACTCCTGTTGCGATGCGTGGGAAAAAACAACCACATTTCCGCCGCGAAGCGCGAGGGAAAATTTGAATCATGAATCATTTGTCCCTATAGAATAATTAAAAAAGGTGATTTACACAAATGATCCCTCAAAATTCCTATTAACTACATATACATTACTAAGTTGAGGGAATAGATTAATTGAATCACCCCTATTTATATACATATACATTACTATTAATTTTATGTTTTTCGATCTATGTAAAATATGTGTTAATATTCTTTTGGGCATAACATGACTTTATATTTTGGATTTTAACTTTCAATTGCTATATTGAATGCCGGTATCGTATCCATACCGTAACAAATCATACCGAAAAATCTGAATTACCACCGCAACGCGTGGGGAATTATACTAGATAGAAACAAATTTATCCATTTAAAAAAACAAATTTCATTTTAAGTTGATATCTTTCATAAACACTCTTACATTTCCACATTAATTATCACCCTTTTGGCTTTTTTGTATATGTTTTCAAAGCAAAACTATTTATTACAATAATATTTTTATCTTTAGTTTTGTATCAATTAATATAATTTACCAAATATAAATATCATGAAATATAAATTTTATAAACTAAAAACATAACATGCACGTTCGTTAGTTAGCGTTCTATCTTATCATCTTATCATGACCACTCATTCACTCAACAAAATAGATAAAACTTTAAAATATATTCGTATGTACGAGGAATATATCGTAATTTTTTGAATTTGAAACTTTAAAATATGTTTGTTTGAGTTTTTAGATTTTCTTTATTTTTTAGAATTTTTTTATTTTCTAGGATTTTTTTGATTTTTTAGAATTTTTATGATTTTTTTGAATTTTTAGAAATTTTTTGATTTTTATAATTTTTTTTTTAGAATTTTTATGATTTTTTAGAATTTTTTTTATTTTTAGAATTTTTTTTAGATTTTTTTTATTTTTATGTTTTTTTTTAATTTTTTAATTTTTTAAATTTTTTAGAATTTTTTGGATTTTTTAGAATTTTTCTTATTTTTTAGAATTTTTTTATTTTTTTATTTTTATGATTTTTTTATTTTTTAGAATATTTTGATTTTTTAGAATTTTTTGATTTTTTAGAATTGTATCAAAATGGCAATTGAAAAGATTTAAAAGGAAAATACTCAAAATACCCTGGTTAAAAATGAGGTTTTGGATGGAGTTAGGGTATGTGATCAAAATGTCAACAAAAAGGGAAAAGTAAGGGACCCAGAGGCAAAAAAAAAAAAAAAAAAAAAAAAAAAAAAAAAAAAAAAAAAAAAAAAAAACTATTTGGACTAAAATGGCAAATTTGAACAAACCTCAGGGACTAAAATGGCAATTAACTCTAAGCGAATCTAATAATTTTAGGGTAACTAGTTAATATATATGGTTTTGTTGGTTTAACTTCATAAAATATGAATTTTATAAACTAAATCTAATAAAACTCTATTAAACTAGCTTTTTTCTACAACGTGTATTACAAGTTATCATGTTTCGACTTTTCTTTTCATTTTTATTTAATTTAACTTTATAAAATAAACTAGGTTAGAATCCCGTGTATTACACGGGTTGAATAAATATAATTTTATACACTAAGTAATAAAATAGTTAAATCTTTTAAAAACTCGTGTATTGCACGATTTGAATAAACACATTTCTTACACTAATAATGTAATCCTTTAAAACATTTAGTCATCAAGATGCGTTTTCTAACAAAAGAAACACTGAGATACCATTTACTTATTGTAACATCTTACTTTATTGTTTATCAGGTTAGAGAGTTGTGTGTTACATGGTTTATAACATTTTACTTTCTTTTAGTTATTATTAGGTTAGAAACTTACGTATTACCTAATGTTGGATAATCAGCAGAAAAATAGAAAAGAAATATTTTAGTAAAAAATAATAAATATGCAAGAGATAAGCTAGTTATTATGATTTAATATTATTATTTTATTGGAGTGTAAAACGGGATAATGAGATCCTTTGTTAGAAATAGGATTCTAAATATACCATGTATAAAAAATATATATGGTCTACATGTATTGAATAAATCCTTTTAACGAAACAGTTGATTAAAATAAATATTTTTATTTTAATATGTGATTATCATTTATCCTTGCCCTTATCATCAAAATATAAAAACTATTAAAACTACCAATTAAATAAAATCTTTATCTTTATAAATATTTAAAACGCTAATATATTTTTTTTAGATTTTTATAATTAATATATGATTATAATAATTAATATATTATTATCAGTTATCTTTATCATTAAAATCTCTTCTACAAATTTTAAATTTAATATTATCAATAATTGATTTTCCATAATAAATATTTAGAAAAATAATTAAGACTGCCTCATAGAACGCCATGTGTCCCTAACATGGTTTCTTTTATTATATGTACTAGCGGTAAGACCCGTGTGCAAACACGGGTCGTTTATTAGAAAACCATGCATAATATATTAAACAACGAATCACTATATATTTTTTAGAAGGGAATTACTTTCCCGAATGTTCATATCTGTTGGAAATGTGCTTATTAAACTTTGATACAGAAGCTGTAAAACATCAAATGAATATACTAACAAATTTAAAATTTTTACTTTGAAAAAAATCAATACATGCAATACAACTTGACTTTCAACAAACATTAACTACGATCAAACAACCTAAGAAACTCCTAACATCTGCTATTCGCCTAATCACTGTTACATTGTTAACCTCTGTTGAATATCATCTGTTGGTCTTTAACATCTGTTAAGCCATAGCAGATCTTTGCTTCTTCAGACTTTGTCTTCGTCAGTAGAGGATCACTTTGGCAGACCTTTGGATCAGCAGATTTTATCTTCAAGTAGATGTTCACTTTTTGCAGACTTTGGCTTTGGCAGACCTTTGGAGTAGCAGATGTTGAATCTTTGTCATTGGGAGGAGCAGATTCTTCAAAGCACTGTTATCCATTAGAAGGTAAAAAAATTAGTTTACCTGGCTACTTCAACTTCTGTATCAAACAGACCAAGATATACACATAATTGTTAATAACTAGGTGGTACCAAGAGCAGGCAAATCGAAATAAGAATTATCTTTGAAGCTTTCTTAAGAATACGCTCAACAGACCAAGGGAAAATGATTTGGCGTCACAGTTATTAGCACACCTCATGGATAATGGATGGGCCCGCATTAGTATTTGATCTTGTAACTGTTGGTGCTGGCTAATTTAGAGAAGATTGCATTGGTGCTCTAGATCTTTCGATTGAAGAAGTGTCATTACCAGGGAGCTTACCAGAGAATGGCTTTGGAGTTTGGATCACCAATAATATCACACGTATCGATAATCACATTGAGACCTATGATTATAATTATACCGCACATAATAGTTGAGGAGATGGTCAGTTTCAAAAATAACATGAATCTGTTATTAGATGAAAAATGTAAAATATAAACCATAACATGGATTTTAGCAATGGATAAAACATTTAAACATGTACTTCTAATAATCACAAGATGAGTACGTTACCAAACAGTATACATATAGTATACATATGAAATAAGATACTTTATCAAGAAGAATCTAAGGATCAATAATATGATGCAATTTGATCATATTATAATACAGCAAGAATCAGATTACAATATGGGTCGGGACCGTTTGACAAGATCTAATAATACTTCAATAAGAAACTAATTATAATATAAAATGATTTAGGACTTTTTCTTTGTTAAAAATAACCTTTCAAGTTTTAACCCATTTTAGCCCCTGCGTGGGCATGTATTTCCAGTTTAGCCCCTGCGTGGGCATCTATTTCTGTACTTCCTTAATTTCAATCAAGTCCCTGCGTGGACATCTATTTCTGTATTCAGTCCCTGCGAGGACTTGTATTTCCAGTTTAGCCCCTGCGTGGGCATGTCTTTTCTGTTTAGCCCCTGTGTGGGCAGGTTATTTCTGTTAAGTCCCGTTTAGGGCAAAATGTACTCTTTTTAAAATTTTTAGTGGCATGTTATAATTTCTATATCATTTTGTCATTATATGCAAAAATGTAAAATGTATGAAATAAATAAATTCAAAATATGTCATTCCTTTTACAAGATCTGCCTTAATATTAAATAAGAATCTTAAAGGGTATAACCTAGCCTGCATGTCATTATAAGACCTGGCCATGATGGTAAAACCTGTCTAAAAAGATTCAAATCCTTGTTAACATCTGAAAACATGTTAACATTCCTGGCTGATGTGATTCGTAAAATCACACGTGTCATCTTTACATTGGATTATTCCAATTCCTTCTTTATTATTTAAACATCCATTTGTGATGTAATGCCTACGGGCCATAATCATTGTCATACAAGACAAAAGACAGTCGTAGCCTATAACTCCCTGTCAAGAAAGGTAATGAACTATGATTCAAGCCTTAATACCTCAATCCTGTAAGATCTTGACTTAAAATTTGAATATGTCCATGTGACTTGGCTTTTTGTGCCATTATTATATTTAATTATAACTAAGGGTTATTAATGAAAAATCCTGAATGAAATACTTAATAAATTAACCAATATGGTTCTTTAATACCATGGTTAATAAGTTAATAAGATGACAAATCTATTATAAGCCTCTAAGAAATCATTGTCATCATTTTATGTAGCAATCAAGCTACATGGCAGAGTCTGAAGAAGTCAACAGACATCCAAGAGAGAATCATGATACTACTAGGATCAACGTAACTGGTGCGGAACTTCAAGCATTGATTGATAATGTTGTTACCCAAGCCATAAATAGGCAGTTTAATGAGTCAAGTGGTACTCGAAACAAGACCTCATCTGTACCCCATTCTAAACCTAAGACTCACTCTGAGGCTCCTAGTAAGCTACCTCCTAACCATAATGGATCAAGGAGGGATGACGATCATCACTCCTCAAATCAGCATAGTGATCCGCCGAAGAAGATTGAGCTCAAACAAGAACCACGTGGTAAGTCCTGTACATATAAGCATTTCGTCTCCTGCAAGCCTAGAGACTTCACAGGGGAGAAAGGAGTCGTCGATTGTATGACTTGGCTCGATGAAATGGACACTATAGTTGATATCAGTGGTTGCGCTGATAGGGACGTTGTGAAGTTTGTATCTCAGTCATTCAAAGGAGAAGCGCTAGCTTGGTGGAGGTCTCTGATCCAAGCTACTGGAAAAGTCCATTTGTATGGCATGTCTTGGGAGCAGTTCGTTACTCTCATCAAAGAAAATTACTACCCTCAACATGAGGTTGAGAAGATCGAGACTGATTTCCTGACATTGGTTATGAAGAATTTGGACTGTCAGGCATACCTAACGAGTTTTAATACCATGTCTCGATTAGTTCCATACTTTGTGACACCGGAACCAAAATGGATAGCCCGTTTCATTGGGGGTTTAGCCCTGGAGATCAAAGCCAGTATAAAGGCATCTCGACCGACTACCTTTAGATCTCTAGCCGATCTGGCACTATCGCTTACCCTTGATGCGGTCAGGCAAAGATCGCTGAGAAATTCTGATATAGTGAAGAGAAAATGTGAGGATGAAAACTCACATCGATCAAACAAGAAACACAAAGGGAACTTTGATCACAAGAAGAGTTCCGGGTTTAGAAAGGATGATCAGCAGTCGGGCGAGAAGCCCAAATGCAAAATCTGTAAGAAGCGCCATTTGGGGAGGTGCAGATACGAATCAAAATCCCAATCACAGCCGAGGGCTTGTGGGATTTGTAAGTCAAGTGAGCACAAGACGATAGAGTGCAAGAAGATAAAGGATGCAACGTGCTATAACTGTAACGAGAAGGGGCACATCAAGTCCAACTGCCCTAAGTTTGCCAAAAAGCCTGAAGAAGCCAAAAAGACCAATGCTAGGGTCTTTCGAATGGATGCACGAGAAGCAGTTCAGGATGATAATGTGATAACAGGTACCTTCCTTATAAATGATGTTTATGCAAGGGTGTTATTTGATTCGGGTGCGGATAAGTCATTTGTAGATGATAAGTTTTGTAAGTTGTTGAATTTACCTGTTAAAACCCTAAGCGTGAAATATGAAGTAGAGTTGGCCGATGGTACCTTAGAAACTGCCTCAACTGTGCTAGATGGATGTTTTGTATCAATTAGGAACCACTCCTTTCCGTTATCCTTACTTCCTTTGAAATTAGCTGGTTTCGACATAGTAATAGGCATGGATTGGTTATCTCATAACCAAGCCCAGATTGTTTGTGACAAGAAACAAGTGGTGATCAAGACTCCGTATGGTGAGCCACTTACCATACAGGGAGACACTCAGTATGGATTGCCTAAGCAAGTGTCTATGCTTAAGGCGTCAAGATGTTTAAAGAAGGGTTGTGTCATTTACATGGCACAGGTGACTATTGATGAACTGAAACCCAAGGTTGAAGACATCCCTTTCATCTCTGAATATCCAGAAGTATTTCCTGAAGAACTACCTGGTTTACCCCCAGATAGGCAAGTGGAGTTTAGAATCGACATTATTCCTGGAGCAGCACCTGTCGCAAGAGCACCTTACCGGTTAGCCCCAACTGAGATGAAAGAGTTGAGAACTCAGTTGGATGATTTGTTGGCAAAAGGATTTATTAGGCCTAGCTCATCTCCTTGGGGTACACCGATTCTGTTTGTGAAGAAGAAAGATGGATCGATGCGACTATGCATCGATTATCGTGAGCTAAACAAGGTTACAATCAAGAACATATATCCATTGCCCAGGATCGATGATCTGTTTGATCAACTGCAAGGAGCAAGTTACTTCTCCAAGATTGACTTAAGGTCAGGCTATCAACAGCTGAAGGTTAGAGATGAAGATGTGCACAAGACTGCATTTAGAACTCGCTATGGTCACTACGAGTTCTTGGTGATGCCTTTCGGACTCACTAATGCACCAGCAGCTTTCATGGACCACATGAATCGTGTTTGCAAACCCTACTTGAACAAGTTTGTCATTGTCTTCATTGATGACATTCTTATTTATTCGAAAAATCAGGCTGATCATGAGAAGCATCTTCGTTATATTCTCAAACTTCTTCAATAAGAAAAGCTCTACGCCAAGTTTTCAAAGTGTGAATTTTGGCTTCGTGAAGTCCAATTCCTTGGACATATGGTTAGTGAGCGTGGTATCCAGGTAGATCCCGCTAAGATTGAGGCTATCATGAATTGGCAAGAACCGAAGATGCCCACAGAGATTCACAGCTTCCAGGTAAGGCAAATGTGGTCGTCGATGCCTTAAGTAGGAAAGAAAGGGTGAAGCCCATAAGAATCAATGCCAAGAGCATTGTATTGAGGAACCGTTTAAATGAAAGATTGTTAGCCGCTCAGAAGGAAGCTGTATTAGAAGCTAACTATCCAAATGAAAAGTTGGGAGTAACTGCTGAGCAGTTATCATATGGCAAGAATGGAATCCTAAGATTAAATGGACGAATATGGGTTCCAATCTGTGGAGGACTACGGGATGTTATCCTCCAAGAAGCCCACAGTTCTAAGTATTCCGTTCATCCTAGAAGTGACAAGATGTTCCAGGATTTGAAGGCAAATTATTGGTGGATAGGCTTGAAGAAGTCTATAGCTACTTATGTAGCCAAATGTTTGACGTGCGCGCAAGTTAAAACTGAACACCAGAAGCCGTCAGGTCTGCTACAACAGCCTGAACTTCCCACCTGGAAGTGGGAAATGGTGACTATGGATTTTATCACTAAGTTACCAAAAACAAAGCGAGGAAATGATACTATTTGGGTTATAGTTGTCACACCCCCAAAATCCACACGCGGAGTATCACCGCTTGGAGGCGTGACATGACCAGGATCGAGCCACCAATCATATTGAACAATGTAATTAAGTAAATAAAACCAACCACAATATAATTGGTGACCAAAAGAAAGTAACCGATTTTAAGTTAACAGCGGAAGCATAAAACGTAAGTCCAAAATATAAGTTCCATAGTTCATAAGTTTAAAGTCCAATACGTAAATTTAATAAGTTCAAAAGGATTAAATGTTTAGCACGGGACATAACAGTCCATATCCCACAACGGCCACCTCCTCGTGCAAGCTCCGTAAGCATCTAACGACCTATAAGGCATGTAACAACGAGTCAACAACAAAGTTGAGTGAGTTCACGGTTGGTTGTTTAGTTTTAAGTTATTTCCGAAAACATGGTTTGTCTTTCGTTGGCTTATTTTCGGTGGGGGTTACCCCATAGTTGAAAGTGTGATTAACCAGTTCCTTCTTTATTACCCAATCCATATCCATAATCAGTGGGGGTTTCCCCATGTGAACCACTAGACCGTATGATATCGACTACTAACGAATTTTGTTGTGCCCTACGTCAATGTTCTATCATCATTGACAGTTTGCCATAGTCCATTAGTACACGCCCGTTCGAACGTCACGGTGTGAGGTTTGTTAAACCTAATAGCGCTATTAACTAATGACCCGCTCGCCATCGGCCTCGGCGATTAAGTCGATATAAAATGAGGGACTTAATGATAGAGTTTTTGTCTAGTAAGTTTTAAGGTTGTTGTCCTACCCAAGGAGGACGAACGTACGTATTCTACCCAAGGAGAATACGCAGGATTAATATTGGCATCCTACCTATGGAGGATGGCCGTACATATCCTACCCAAGGAGGATATGTAGGTTCCGTTTTAATTCTTTAACCCATTCCCAAACCACCGGGAATCCCATGCCTTGTAGAGGGTGTGAACTCACCTTGGTTTGCTCGGTTAGATTAGTTACTCTAATAATCAGAAATCAATCACGTCCTAATAAAGTACAGATAACAATTAATTTCTCATGCATGCATAACACATATCCTACGTACGGTTTATCTACTCATTACTCCTATCACATACCACACAATTCAAATGTCAAGTTATATTGTTAAGTTACATTGTTTTACCCTAAAATAATATAACTATCTCACAAAATAAACAAGTATCCACACAAGTGTTTTAGTATAAGATATATATTCTAAATATATATTTACCCATTTTTATTTACAAAAATCAACCTCCGACACTTTGTATTTTGTTACAAAAATTATGGCGAAGTTTATATTCGAAACACAAGTTATAAAATATACTTGTAACGCTTGTTTAGAAAAATATTTTCTAAGTGTTGGAATTTTTAGAAAATTTCGCCAGAGTTTCCTTTGTAAACGCAGGTGTCCATGCTAATATGCATATCATTTTCTTTTCCAAAAATCATTCAACAATCAACGACAAGTTACTAAACAACATTACCCTAGTCAAGTGCAAAAAAACAATGCACTTTACATAACAACATGAACTTGATGTTTCATAAAAACGCGTAGTAATTTGGTATGGCGTTTAGTGGGTTTAGTTACCCTCCAAAGTGTGTTTTCTTTTGTTCAAATCTCATTCTCGGGATTTTTAGATGTTCACAACTTGTAAATA
>JARYGA010009454.1:0-35022 GCA_030545235.1 Helianthus tuberosus | reverse complement strand
GAATCGGCTTGAATGACCTGTCAATGCCAAGTTTGTGAGTAATTATATCTTTAGATATACCTATCATGTCTTCATGTTTCCAGGCAAAGGTGGTTTTCCTTCTTTTGAGAAAGGATACTAGCTCCCGTTCAATATCGCTAAGGATCCCTGACCCTATGGAGATCTTGGATTCAGGATCATCAGGATCTATGAGGATTTCTTTCAAATCCTGTTCTCTTGCCTCCAAGACATCTCTTGAAGGATACTTTAATTGCTATTGCTCCCTTGGTCTTGAGGCTGGTTTCATTGATGAGGTATAGCAATTCTTAGCCTCCTGTTGATCACTCTCAATTTTCACCACTTCCCATGGACTTGGAAGCTTTACACACTGATGATAGGTGGATGGGACTGCCTTCATATCATGTATCCATGGCCTGACAAGGATAACATTACAACACGACAAGCAATCAATAACACAAAACTTTTGATAAGAATGCAATCCTTCAATATAGATTGGGAGTTTGATGTCCCCCAAAGTATTCTTTGTTTCTCCACTGAATCCCACAAGTACTGAGGATCTTGGGATAATATCAGACTCTGGGATATTCATTTTCTTAAGAACATCCAGCTGAATGATGTTCACAGAGCTTCCTCCATCTATAAGGATCCTGCGAACAAAGTGGTTAGAAATAAACAATGTAATTACAAGACCGTCATGATGAAGATCCTGGATGTCAACACGATCATCCTCATCAAAAGTAATGACTTTATCCTGGGTGACAACGGAGGTCCGGACGGGTCTTTCTCCATTATCCATTTTGGTTTCCTTAGCGTGTCTTTTTGCTGCTGAGAAGGATGTACCACAGATGTCTGATCCACCGGATATGAAATTTATGACTTGTGCATCTGCTGGAGGAGCAGGAGCCCTTTCCGGGATCCTTTCAGGATCCTGGGTCCTTGACTTCTTTCGTCCCAAGAGTTCCTTTAAATGCCCCTTGCTGAACAAGTAACCAATTTCCTTTCTAAGTGCAATACACTCTTCAGTGAGATGCCCAAAATCCTCATGATATGCACACCACTTGAATTTATCCTTTGTAGCAGCTGGTTTATCACTTTTCCTTGGCCACCTAGCTTTCTCACCTAGATTTTGCATTGCAAGGATTAGTTCATTGTTATCAACAGAAAAACAATATTCAGAAAAAGGAGGATAATCCTCATCATCCTCTTCTTGTTCCACTGCGTGCACATTCTGGTTATCAGATCTGTTGTAGGACTTGGATTTGTTATTCCTGAAGTAGGATCCTTGTTTATCCTGTTTTGAGGATCCTGTCAATCTGTCCTGGATCCTTTTGTCATCCTCTAGGCGGATGAACCTAAGGGCCCTAGTCCTTACTTCATCAAGATTCCTACAAGGTGTCATAACAAGATCATCATAGAATAATGAATCCCTAAGCAATCCCATTTTATAGGCTTCTACAGCCGTAGCAATATCCAAATTAGGAATATCTAAGGATTCTTTACTAAACTTAGTGATATAATCTCTAAGTGATTCATTTTGGCCTTGTGTTACCCTATATAAATCACTAGTTAATCGTTCAAACTTTCTACTACAAGAGAATTGACTATTGAACAAGTTAACTAAATTAGCAAATGAAGTAATAGAGTAAGGGGAAGACTTAGCAGCCATTTAAGAGCAGATCCTGTAAGTGTGGATCCAAATCCCTTGCATAGACATGCTTCTTTCAACCTTTCAGGAATTGGATTGATCTCCATCCTCTCCCTGTACTGAGCTACTTGCTCTTTTGGATCCGTTGAACCATCATATAGCTTCATTGATGGTATCTGTAATCTTTTAGGTATCTCAGCATCACATAAAGGTGGTGCAAAACGAGATATCCTATGGCTACCATCCGCACTCTCAGGAATGGGTTTAACCACTCCTGGTACACTGGATATCATATCCTTAAGCTTCTGTAGCTCCCTAGCCATGGCCTAATTGATACCTGTATCCTGCATAAAGCCATGGTTAGTGTTATATAAATTATTAAAAGTGTTACCTCCCACAGGATTCGAGTTTGGAATTGCGGATGTGAATCCATCTTGTCGAGACCCTGGCATGATTGAAGGACCAGAGGAGGCAATGGTCTGCATTGGTATGAAGTCTCCTTGATGAACGTCCGAGTTCTGAGGCTGCATATTTCTCAAGGATCCTTGATTTTGAAGGAGGTTGGATCCTTGGAATTGAGATGATCCTTGAACCTGAAAGGATCCTGGAACCAGGGAGGATCCTTGAACAAGGGAGAATCCTGGGACCAGAGAGGATCCTGGGACCAAAGAGGATCCTGGGGCCTGGGAGGATCCTTGGATCTGGGAGGATCCTTGGACCTGGGAGGATCCTTGGACTTGGGAGGATCCTTGGACCTGGGAGGATCCTTGGACTTGGGAGGATCCTTGTACTTGGGAGGATCCTTGGACCTGGGAGGATCCTTGTACTGCATGCATTCCCACATATCCTCCTGACGTGAAGTATCCCTGATGCTGAGAGGAGGATCCTGATGGCTGAGAAGAGGATTCCTGCGGCTGGAAGTAAGAGCCAAATGCCTGACTCATTGTTGTTGTTCCATAACGCCTTCCTGGTAGTTCACCCAAGTATTGCACGTCCGGAACTGCTGAGTGTTGGGAAGTTATGACCAGAGTGTCGAAGTTTAGCGACCTTGGCATCAGAGGGGAGTGATCCTCCACTGATTTCTTCTGTTTCTTGATTTCATCGATCTCCCGGAGGATCCTTTCACTGGTTTTATCCTGCTCTTGTGCATGATTCCTCATCTGCAAAATCAGGGCATAAAGATCATTAGTAGTAGGATTAGTTGAAATAGAAGAAGTAGGTGGTTTTTGGAAAATAGGAGTTGGTTTCTTCGCAGCATTCTCAGCATTCTTCTGGGATCCAGAAGGTGGTGGAGGCAAAGGAGGAACGCCTTGTTAAGAACTGAATGAGGGCATCAAACTTGAAGTATTCTTCACTGAGGAAGCCATCTGTTTGGTTGTAGCGAACCGAAATGACCACGAAAATAAGAATCTTTCTAGGAATAAAGCACCAATTGCCCCACGGTAGGCGCCAAACTGTTTTGGTCAAAAATCAAGCAATGACAATGTAACCAAACTTTCTGTTGTGAGGTATGATGCTTGAATTGATGAACAACAATAAGGATCACTATGAAGTGTAATGACCAAGTGACACGAAGATTTATACGAGGAAAAATCCCTTGATCAATGAATGATCTCCGGCATAAAAAACCTCGGGTGATGGAAACTACCGATCACCAACTCAAATTAAACAAGAAATGTATTACAACTTCGGATGATAGCGAGCTAAGTACAAGGATCACTATAGTGTATTATGTAGAAAATGTGTGTAATCGCCAAGTGTGTTAGCGAGAGCTGATGAGAGCAGTTGTATGAGTGTGTGTGTAGCCAAAAATAGCCAAGTGTTTTCTAACTAGCTCGCTACCCCCTTTAAAAATAGAAAATATCTACTCTAACTAACATTCCGCAAATGGTGCAAGTCCTCCACGACTCCACAACGTCCATTTCTGGCTAAGCACGTGCGGAATAGACTTAGAATATTCTCCAGGAATATCGCCAAGACCAAGTCGAAGTTGATACTCCTGCAAAACAATTACGAATTCAAAGTAGACAATCGTTAGTACAAGGATCCTTATAGTGATCCATGATCCTGCAACACTTCTGAGGATCACTACTTCAGACAGAATTGAGGATCACTAAACCCAACAGTAAATAAGGATCACTGATCGTTTAGAAATCCACCCCTAACAGCTACCATCTGCGATTTCAGGAATGGGTTTGACCACTCCTTGTACACTGGATATCATGTCCTTGAGCTTCTGTAATTCCCTGGCCATAGCCTGATTGATACCTGTATTCTGCATAGAGCCATGGTTAGTGTTATATGAATTATTAAAAGTGTTACCTTCCACAGGATTCGTGTTTAGAACTCCAGATATTAATCCATATTGATGAGACTCTGGTATGATTGAAGGACCAGAGGAAGCAATGGTTTGCATTGGTATGAAGTCTCCTTGATGAACATCCGAGCTCGGGGGCTGCATACTTCTTGGGAATCCTTGATCCTGAAAGATGTTGGATCCTTGAGGCTGAGATGATCCTTGAACCTGAAAGGACCCTGGATTCATAAAGGATCCTTGGACCTGGGAGGATCCTTGGACCGGGTGCATTCCTAAATATCCTCCTGAGCTGATGAAGGATCCCTGATGCTGAAAAGAGGATCCCGATGGCTGATAGCAGGATCCTTGAGGTTGGAAGTGAGAGCCAAATGCCTGACTCATATTTGCAGTTCCATAACGCCTTTCTGATGGACCACTTTGATATTGGATGCCCGGAACTGCCGATTGTAGGGTAGTTACAACTGGAGTGTCAAAATTCAATGACCTTGGCATCGGAGGAGAGTGATCCTCCACTGATTTTTTCTGTTTCTTAATATCACCAATCTCTTGGAGGATCCGTTCATTGGTTTTGTCCTGCTCTTGCATGCGATCCCTCATCTGCAAAATCAGATTAAAAAGATCATTAGTAGTAGGATTAGTGGAAACGGAAGAAGTTGGTGGTTTTTGGAAAATGGGAGTTTGTCTCTTCGCAGCATTTTCAGCATTCTTCTGGGATCCAGAAGGTGGTGGAGGCAAAGGAGGGACGCCTTGTGAAGAACTGATCGCTGACATAGAGCTTGATGTGTTCTTTGCTGAGGAAGCCATTTGCTTGATTGTAAGGAACAGAAATGATCACCAGAATAATAATTTCTCAAGAACGAAGCACCAATTGCCCCACGGTGGGCGCCAAACTGTTTTGGTCAAAAACCAAGCAATGATAATGCAACCAAACTTTCTGTTGTGAGGTGTGATGCTTGAATCAATGAACAATACTAAGGATCACTCAGAAATGTAATGAATAAGTGACACAAAGATTTATACGAGGAAAAAGCCCTTGATCAATGAATGATCTCCGGCATAAAAAACCTCGGGTGATGGAAACTACCGATCACTAACTCAGATTAAACAAGAAATGTATTACAACTTTGGATGATAGCGAGCTAGTTACAAGGATCACTATAGTGTAATGTGCAAAAGAGTGTGTAATCGCCAAGTGAATTGTCAAGAGCTGGTGAGAGCAGTTGCGAGTGTGTGTGTTAAGCTAAAAATAGCCAAGTGTCTCTATGTAGCTCGCTATCCCCTTTTAAAAATGGAAAATATCTAAGCTAACAAACATTCCGCATTTCGCGCCAGTCTACCACGACTTCCATAATGTCCACTTCAGTCATGCACGTGCGGAATAAATATGGAATATGCTCTAGGAATATCGCCAAGACCAAGTCCAAGCTCGTACTCCTGCAAAACAACATCATATTCAAAGCAGACAATCGTTAGTATAAGGATCCTTATGATGATCCATGATCCTGATCCTACAATACTTTTTGAGGATCACTAATTCAGACAGAATTGAGGATCACTAAACCCAACAGTAAATGAGGATCACTGATCATTCAAAAATCCTCCCCTAACAACAACATCCTGTATATTATGTAAGTAAAGGTTTGCTTGATGCTGAATCCAGGTATTCACATTTAGAAAAACTTATTCTTGCTTTAATTATGGCCTCTACTAAATTACGCCATTATTTTGAAACTCATGCAATTATTGTTAAGACTAACTTTCCAGTTAAGAATGTTCTCAGGAAACCTGAAATGTCAGGAAGGATGGCTAAATGGGCAGTAAAGCTTAGTGCTTATGATATAAGATATGAGCCAAGAACTGCCATTAAATCCCAAGCCTTAGCTGACTTTGTGGCTGATTTCAGTAGTGATCTACAAAGGGAAGCTGAGTTAGAAGTTCAACAGCTTGAAGAGACTAAGGATCCTTGGATACTCTTCACAGACGGGGCTTCAAATATCAAGGGAACTGGACTAGGAGTACTACTAAAATCGCCACAGGGGGACATAATACCCCACTCCATTGCTTGTGAGTTCCAAACTACTAATAATGAGGCTGAATATGAAGCCTTGATAGCTGGTTTGCAAATTGCCAAGCACGTGAGGATCAGGTATCTTGAGGTACATGTAGATTCACTGTTAATTACTAATCACTTTAATGGTTCTTATGCTGTTAAAGGCGAGAGACTAATCAAATATCTAGAGATAGTCAAGAAATTGGCAGACTCTTTTGCTTCTTTTAGTTTGACACAGGTACCCAGAGAAGAAAATGCAGAAGCTGATGCTTTAGCCAACCTTGGATCATCATTGAAGATTCCAGAGGATATTAAAATTCCCATAATCCATATCTTGACTCCTGCTATTGAGGGTCACACAGCTATGGAGATAGTAGAGGATTCTGCAATCATACCTAGTGATGGTGCACAATCACATCCAGGATCCTGGATCCTCCCAATCATGAGATATATACAACATGGAGAGATTCCTACAGGAGAAAACCCCAGAGCTTTCAAAGTCAAGGTATCTCAATTCACAATATTAAATAACATGTTATATAAACTATCTCTTGCAGGTCCATATCTAAGGTGCATTGAGGATCCTGAAATTCAAGAAGTTCTAAAGGATTTTCATGAAGGAGATTGTGGAAATCACACTGGGGGCAGAGCACTGTTCTCAAGGATCCTTAGGACATGATATTATTGGCCTACTATAAAGAAGGATGTTGTGGATTATGCCAAGAAATGTGATGCTTGTCAGAGACATAGCAATATCCTTCATCAACCAGCTGACCTCCTGCATCCTATATCCTCTTCTTAGCCATTCATGAGATGGGGAATGGATATAGTTGGCAAACTTCCCAAGGCACCAGGAGGAAAAGTGTTTATGCTTGCTATGACTGATTACTTTTCCAAGTGGATAGAAGCTGAAGCCTTTGCTCAAGTCAGGGAAAAAGAAGTGATATCCTTTATTAAAAGAAACATTATTACCAGATTTGGTATCCCTTCTTAAATTGTTTGTGATAATGGATCCCAATTTATTGGGAGTAGAACTACTAACTTTTGTGACAGTTGGGGGATTAAGATGATAACTTCAACACCAGTCCACCCACAAGCTAATGGTTAAGCAGAATCATATAACAAGATCATCATCAATAACTTGAAGAAGAAGCTTGGATCCAAGAAAGGAAAATGGGCAGAAGAGCTACCTAATGTGTTATGGGCTGATAGAACAACTCCCAAGAATGCTACTGGCCAGACTCCATTTTCTTTAGTGTTCGGAGCAGAATCAGTGATCCCTACAGAGATGGTAGTCCCTACTACAAGAACAAGCATCCGTGATCCTGAAGGAAATGCTGAAAACTTGGTTCAAGACTTGGATACCATAGAAGAACTAAGGGATTTGGCAAGGATAAGATTGGCTAGTTATCAACAAAGGATGGCTGGAGCTTATAACAAGAATGTCAGGATCATAAAGTTTCAAGTTGGTGACATGGTGTTAAGGAAAGCATTCCAGAATACCACAAATCCTGCTGATGGTAAGTTAGCACCAAAGTGGGAAGGCCCCTATCTTATTGAAGCTGAGGCGGGAAAGGGGGCATACCGTTTGTTAACAATGGAAGGTGATTTGCTACCAAGAGCTTGGAATGCTATCCATTTGAAGAGATACTTCATGTAAAAGGATCCTGGATCCTTGGCCATCTTCATATCTGGTATACATTAAGGATCCTTAGAGGATATATGATCCTCATTCTGGTAATGATCTGATTCTAATTTATCTAAACTTTTAATTCATTTTATTACAAGGAGAAGGATCCAGTATCCTTTATCCTTTTTTACTAAGCTTTAAGTTTTGCAGAAGTGGGTGCATCTTTGACAAAGGATCATGAATCCACAAAAGTATCCTAAGTTTTATGGGCTTGTCCCCAGTTTCATGGGTTTATCCCCAGTTTTGGGCCTGTCCCCAGTTTAAGGTATCTACTACCTTCACCAGTAGCGCACGATTATCCTGGTGCAGTTAAAGGCAATGGGACCAGTACCCGCTCTAGGGGCTGATAATTTCATTGTACTAGCTGTATTCAGGATCCTAAGTATAATGGTAGACGTACCATACATCCATTCCTAAGGTTTCTAACGTTTTCAAGTTAGCTAAGGTTTTGGCATCTTCATGTCACTAAGTTTGGATAGTCGCCAGTAAGGGCCATACTCCAATTTACACAAGATCCTCTGGGCTTGTCCCCAGTTTTTTGGGCTTGTCCCCAGTTTTTTGGGCTTGTCCCCAGTTTATTGGGCTTGTCCCCAGATTGTTGGGCTTGTCCCCAGATACTAACTCTCCTTTTACAGTTGGCTTAGTCCCAAGTTATGTCTCATTTCTGGTTTCTAAAGCTAAACAGTTAAGGATCCTGGATCCTAACTTTTCACAAGGGTTTGTCTTATAATTATTACAATGGTATGCATTAAGGATATAGGATCCTAATTTGGATTCTCTGGTATGATCCTTATTTAACTTAACTTTATTCTTACTTTATCTATGTTACCCTTATTCTTTGACAACAGGATATATGATCCTAAAATTATCTCATTTTTTAAACTTTTCGATTATAGGATATTTGATCCTTGATCATATCCTAAAACTTTTTGACTTAAACTAATTTCTATACTTTCATTATTAACTTGTAAGTTCAAAGGAATATGCAATAATAATTGAAACGTAAATAGACACAGAATGAACAACACAAAATAGCCAAAAGTTAAAGGTTTTATTTATTCATCCATAGTTAAACCCTTTAAAGGTTGTCAAAATTACCTACCCGAGCATCTACCAGCAATGCGTTGCCCGTTCGCTGGGGTAGGTAAAGGGTGTCCATATTAAGAAAGTCTAAAGTGCAAGAAATAAGGATGGCAGGATAATAGTGGCTTCATCCCCCAAACAGATGATCCCTCCACCAGCTATCATCCTACATATTGTCCCAAGGATCCGTGATCCTTAAACCTAAATACTATTGTTCAAGTACAAACCAGCATTGTTTAAAAACACCAACAACCAAAAACCCATTGCTGCAGCCTAAACCTTCGCTGCTTCATCACCACCTTGACCAGCTGCCTCCACCACTGGATCCTTCACCCCACTGCTACCAGCCTCAATTGCCAAGACCTCCTCAGCTTCCTCTTCGTCACCCAGCTCTGCTAGCTTCTGCTTCCAAGCCTCCTGATTCCAGGCAGACCTGTCAAAAGCAGGATCCTCAGCCTCCTTGGCCATTTGCAGGTTGATCTTGAGCATGGCAATTGTAGCAGAAAGCTTTGCCCTTTCCATCACCTCTTCCTTCTCCTGTTGGGCTGTGATTTGGGTCAGGACCAACTCCTTCTTCACCAGGTTAAGATCCTTCTCAAGGGAGGAGATCTTCTTGTCTTTGGCCTCTGCCAGATTGTGATCAAGGTTCTTCTGCTTAGCCTCTGCCAGATTGTGATCAAGGAGCATTTGGATCTCAGCAAATTTCTGCATAAAAGAAGCATAAGATCAGGATCCGTTATCCTCAGAAAGTAAAGATCAGACTTAAGGATCCAGGATCCTTACCTCGGAGACATACTCTTCGAACTGATGCTGAATGAGAGGGAGGCCTTCACTGGGCTCAGCAGTCTTTCTCTTTTTGGCACCCTTGCCTCATGTGCTCATGCTCTTAGGGTTTGGGATGCTGGGACTGGCAGCTAGTTCCTTCTTGATGGACTTTGAGGAAGCAAATGCATCAAGATCACTGACGCTGAACCTGGAAACTGATTTAGAGGATTTTCCAGCGCCTACAAACACAAAACACATATAAGTATTCATACTTTACATTTATTTAAACATTTATTTATTCAAGGATATGGATACTTACTTGACATTGTGTAGGAACCGGAAGAGACTTCTTGTGAATCATGTATCTTTGCTTGAAAAGTTCTAACTACAGGGTCAAGCTTCCAAAAAGCAGCAATTCTTTCTTTTGTTGCAGGAGTTTCTTGAATATGAGAGAGCGAGATAGCTGCACAACACAAATGGAAAGAAAGATCAGTTATCCTTAAAAGAAATAGAGTCCTACTATGATCCTTGTCTAAGGATCCCATATCCTACCATGGGTGATCCACTTTTTGGGAAGGCCTTTCCCATCTGGGATTGAGTCCCTCCTTATAAAGAAGAACTGATTTCTCCAGTGGGTGTCATTTTTGGTGGTTTTGAGGATTGGATGAGGGTGACCAGGTTTATGTTTGAAAAAAACGGTGAGAACCATGGCTAACAAGGTTGTATAACTGACTCAACTCGGACAACCTTATTTCAACACCTTCCTGCTCAATGATGTTTGCAAGAGTGTGAAGAACTCTCCACATCATTGGCATGGCTTGTATATAGCACATGCCAGTGAGGGTGAAGAATGATTTGGTTAGAATAGGGAAGGGATAAGAAAACCCTATCAGAAAAGGGATTGCCGGAAAAGTGATCCAAGCATCAGAAACACAGTCACCCTTCATTGAAGAGTCAAATGCTCTGAAGACGGCTCCTGCTGGGAAATAATGGCGAATCCGATCAATTTCAGGATCGGTGAAACGACAGAGTTCTAGCGAAGGATTTTTGGTGACACCTTGGCGTTTCAAAGGGCTGTCCTTTTTAGGATCCTTGGCAGGAGAGGATCGTAGCTTCATCTTGGCTTTGAGATTTTGAAGAAACAGAAAATCGGAAGAAGAAGAAGAAGAAGAAGAAGAAGAAGAAGAAATCTTAGAGGGATACCTGTTGGAGTCTCCGAATGAAGATTTAAAGGAGAGAAACGCTCGAATTTAAATGCATCTTGATCCTTATCTCTAACCCTGTATATATAATGATGATTTTGCAGGAAGTCTTGTCGCTGACGTCATATTCGCAATGGCTAGTCCGTTGGCAACGGCTAGTTTTTCGCTAACCAAGTTGTTCCGGATCAAATAGAAAATATGAGTCATCTCGTTACAATTAATTCCTCATATTTTGGGGGCAATTGTTAGGGATGGATTATCATAATGTATGGATCACGGATCCTCAAGTGCAGCCAGGATCACAGATCCTCAGTTCGGTTTGAATTAAGGATCCTCAGAAGACGTTGCAGGATTAAGGATCCCGGATCCTCATTATTATCCTAACATTAACAATTGTTTCCTTTGTATTTGAACTTGTTTTGCAGGAGTATTCGAGTGGGACTTGGTATAACCGAGATTCCAGGGGAATATGCCTTCTAATTCTGCATGTGCATGGCCTTCGTGACCGTTATGGAGATCGTGGGAGGCTAGCATCTTTTGCGGATTGTTAGTTAGCTAGTTTATTTCTATTTTTAATGGGGATAACAAGCTTGTTTAGAACATAAGAATTATTAGCAACACACTACACTCGATCTCTCAACAACTCTCGGCGATTACATATATTTTGCACTATAGTTAACCTTGTACCAAGCTTGTTATCATCCTGATTTGTAAACATCATTTGTTCAATATAGTTGGTGATCGTTAGTTTCCATCACCCGAGGTTTTTTGTGCCGGAGATCATTCATTGATCAAGGGTTTTTTCCTCGTATAAATCCTCATGTTCGATATTCATTACATTCATTCTTTGTTCATTCATTTGTTCATATAATCAAGCATCACACCTGACAAAATTGGATTTGGTTACATTATCCTTGTGTGATTTTTGACCAAAACACTACTAACATAGGGCGTAATTTTTGTGCAACTTTTATATTTGGTCATAAGAATCGTACTGTTTGTGGCGAAATGATAGGTTGCATCGTTGAGAATTCTTGTGGTATGAATAAGGAAAAAGATTTGTGATGTACCAAGGTTTGATATATAATATTGTTTAGCGAAACACGGTTTAAACAACATCGAATTTAACATGGCATGTTTCATGTAACTTTTGTTAATATGGTAGGAACAATTACATATAGGAAGTATAAGCGGCGTATCCACCATGCCCTATCCATGTCACATTCGTTTCGTTACTCGATGCATGTTACGTTCTACGTTATAACACATAATAGAACTTACTATGATTTTCATGCACCTACCATTATAATTACGTGTGCACCCGTAGTTATTTTGGTCATTGCATGATCTACATGGGTTGTATTAGTGGAGTATGGGTCAAAGGTTAAAATAAGGTAAGATGACACGCTCTAAAATAGGTGAGCAAAAAGCATAGTTTTAAAGTTTTGACTATGAGAGTTTCTGGAAGTGAAGTACGAGATTATAGTAAGGACATATATGAAGTTGTATTGGGCAAGACCCATAGTGTGATTTGTGGTGGGTTTGTATATGAATGCATGGAAAGTTTAGTGTATGGAAGGATTAACCATGTGTATATGTGATTGTGTTCAAGTATGTATAAGGGCAACATGTGAAAGAAACTAGTCATGCAATGTCAAATGTATAGGTCCAAGTATGTGTAAGGACAAACATATGTAAAACTACATGTCGAATGTATAGAAACTCATGATCATATACACTAAACATATACTATTAAAACTAATTAGTTTAAAATAAAAAGTAACCTCACTAGAAACACAAGAATACTTTAAATTCAAAAGAGTATGTTTTATTATCATATGTAGTCTTTCCTATTATATGTGGTTCGGTTCAATGGTCCCGACGTAACGTGCGGGTCCTAAACACTTGTTGATCTTTGTTTAAAATTGCAGGTACAATCATTTAGAGATTACATCTACATTACGTTTCTTTAAAGTATTTCATATAATGTTTCATGCTTTTACCATTTAGGATTTCTATACCCCTTCTAGGTTCGATTCAATAACATTTAGGATATTTTTTATTTATGATATTGGATTACCATATTGTAGCGGTGTATGACATAGATTGTGTTTATATCTCCTAATTTATGATATTTTATTACCGATTCAATTCAGCTTATCTCTTCAAGATTGAGTTTTAGATCCGCTTTAGTCGTTCCAAAAGCGGTGCTTATAACCTACGTAAATCTAATGTTATTTGTGATTCTTTTGTTGTATAATTAGTAGTTAAACTAACTTTTTTGTTTCTTTTTTTGTCAACACCGTCATTTATATGAATATGACCATAATGCTGAAATCCTTTATATGATTCTTTTCTTTAATTCAATAATGTTAAATCTTTTTTATTATTATTTTCTTTAGTTGTGTTGGTTTTCTCTGTTTTCTTTAACAATACTGAACACAACTAACTTTTGGTAAATAAATATTATTATCAAAATTGTGGCTTGTAGTTGATACATAGCCATTTAATGAGAAACACCAACCTTAATCCCTTTTGATTCACCGTTATGACACAAATCAAATAACATCACATTTGGTGTATATTCAAAATTGTATACTTATTTAAAAATTAATATCTAATTAACTTATTAATAACAATTAGTATAAATGAGTAATAAAAGGTTCTATAACCATATTCAATATGGTACACATTTTTAAAGTCTTGGTGCGTTTGTTTTAGTAATATACTTTCCGTAATTTATCTTCACTTTAGTAGTAATTATTATTATTATTATTATTATTATTATTATTATTAATTAATCTCAATTAATAAACCAACCTAAATGAACAATGTTCATTCAGGTCGGTTGATATAACCAATAGTGTTAATCCACCTACCCAACACCTGGTCTTTCATCTTTAAACCCATGTGTCTTTGTGTGGATGTATCTAATTGGATGATGAGGCGGTGCCTGGTGCTTTTCCTTTTCATCAGATTTAGACACCAAACCACAAGTAAATCACCAAATGTCCATCTAGAGAGAGAAAGTGATAGAGAGAGATGGAGTCTGTAGCAACCCGTGTCTTCACTCCGCCGTCTCTGGCGTACGGTGGTGGTATTAAATCTGTCGCCTTCACCATGTTACTGGTCAGTAGGTGGTGGATGGTGGCGCCGCCGCCTCTGTCGGACGGTGGCGGTCCTGAATCCGCCGCCTTCGCCATGCTGCCAGGCGATCGTTTTTGGCGGTTTCACATGAGGGTTCCGGTGGTGTATCGGCGGTGCTTTTGATTTACTCAAGCAACAGGAACAATGACCCTCATCTTTGTTTCACTCATCAAATAGCGGCCTAGAAGATTTAAAGGTAATCTTCTGATTCGGTATCTTTTGATTCATTATAGAATTAAACACTTATTTTATCTACTTTTACCCTCTTAAATAATACTATAAAGACCCTTTGCAATGCTTCATATACCATCTTCAAGTAAACATTACTTTAATCATTAAAAAATCAATAAACCATCCTGTTGTCAATTTATCATTTGGAAATTGGAATGTATCATTTTATCTATTTATGTCTTAGAACAGAAATTATATAGATAGCAATCCTGATATGTCTACCTTCATATGGTTATTGTGGGATCATTTGTTAAGTAAAATTTTGTACAAACTATATAGGTCGGTTGATATAATCTTGAGCTTTGAAAATTTAGGTAAAAGGAAGAAAAAAAACAAAGCAACTTATGGGGAGATAAATGTGCTTCTGTGGTGTACATTAGTTTTTGATGTGATACCTCCATATGAGAAATATGAGGTGGAAGGAATAAGTTAATGAGAAAAAGTAAAGAGGGTGTTTGGATGAACAGATTTATATAAAAAGTGGAGTTTGGAGCTGTAGGCCTGTTTTCCAGTAAGGCATGTATTCCTTTTGTTCATGCGTATGCTCTTTAAGTTTGTCATTGAGTCGTGAATGTGATTCGGGCTTCATGTGAACTAGATAAACTGCTAATCCTCCTAAACGATGCCACAAACAAAGAACTTTCACTTTGTTAGGTAAGAGTGAAAGTGATTCGGGTTTTGTTTTATCTGATTATTACGATACTTGTGTTCTTACGATTCTAAAGTTGTAAGTATTTGGTTTTACTCCAAAATCATATATCCTTTTGATTAACATGGTTTGTGTAATTGTATTTTTTAGGCTTCAAGTATGAATTCCATTTGCATGCATATATGACTCTAATCCATTGTTCCATACGTGTATTATGTGCAGTCGGTGAGGAACTTGATCTTCACATCAGACTTATTGTATCCAAAAGTTGTTTTTGTTTGTTCTACTCTGGTATGCAGGATGACCTGGGTGAACATGTAGAAGTTACAGATTCCCGACTTAAGGTTACATTTAATATGAAGATGAAAAAGATGATACTTGTAGGACGTGTTTCATGGTAGGGAGCTTGGTACCAATATGTTTCCACCAAATTAGCTGGAACCTTTCCTCTTGAGATGTTAGTTCTGGCTGGGGTTCGTAGGCGGTGAATTTCGTATGCATGTTACTGTCACACCCCGATATTCCACGTATTACCGGTGGGTTGTATCGTGACGTAGTTGATATCATCATAGTCAAATAAACACAGTTCAACGCACAGCGGAAGTCTAAAGTAATAATACAAATTGAATTGAAAGTATAATAAATATTACACAACGGTTGTATATGGATCCACAGGCGGATCTAAAACAGAAAGAAAATATTGTTCAACAGACTTAAAGTATTAAAAGCTTGCAAGACTCTTTATTTAATACTCAGGAGTTTTCCAGCCCATTACGCGTAGTACCTGCACTTAACCTTTTTGAAAAATACGTCAGTTTACACTGGTAAATACAATTAACTGACTCTTTTGAAAAGTGTTTATAAAATTGATTTGGATGCACAAGGCATAAAGTCTTTTATAACTTGGGACAATTATTAAAATAATCTTGTATACAGATTTATATGTTTGTCGTCCGTTCAGGACTCGGTTAGAAGAGCCGAGACAGGATTAATAGACACACCACTAATATAATCCCACGGCGAGTTATCCTCAACAAGTGGTTATATCTTTTACATACGCAACTGTCAGGTGTATCCCTACACCCTGTGCTTAAGTCGTGGCCATTTCAAATGAATGAGTCGAGGATATCCAGGACACGGTCATTAACCCCCCAAAGGCTTTGTACCAAACAAAACAGATTAAAGCGGGTTATCTCAATGATTTAACCACTAATCGATTAAAGATTCAATACCCGACCAAGCGGTAATAATTTACCGTATCCCAAGCCCGTATAAGGAAAAATAAGTTAAAAGTATTTACCTGAGCTAAAATAAAATTCTCAGTCGTATATCAAATCAGCAAGTACAAGTAGCTTTTACTGGGCTCCTAATCTGGAACGAAGATTTTTAATAACCTATTAGATTCCTAACGGGTCTTATTTAAGTTATCACTTGGACCGGTTAGTTTTAAAGAAAGGTTTACGGTTAAGCGGTGACCGGATTAGAATGTGATACAGCCCCAACAAGTATGAAGACTTGTATAAAATGGGTAAACTAAATACATTCTGGATTTTGAAGTAAAAATGATAAGCTTTGACCCGTTTAGGCTAATTTATGCAAACTAGTTACATAAATCTTACCGAACGCGTATATGCATAACGGGTAACCAAATGAGTCATGTACAAGTTTCATAAGTTATTATGCTTAAATTATGTTGTGATATCAGTAGGATATCTTCCATTATGCCCAAAACGAATTTAAAACCAATTTAAGCCCTGTAAGGGTATTTTGGTCATTTTAAAGTTTATAAAAGGGGTTAAATAGTAAACTGAGGTTCTGGTCCAAAACAATCAGTAAAAATATTTATTTTAACAAGTTATATCACTAAGATATCATACATATGTGAATTTTATCATTTATGGCCAAACTATGCACCGTAGGGGCATTTTGGTCATTTCACATATGCTTTAAGGGTCAAATTTGGAAATTTAAGTTCAAGACTTATATTTATTGTTAAAGTATAAAAATTTATTTATAAAATCAGTAGGTAACAAGTCTTAGGTGCTAAATATGGTTTTAAACCATATTATGCGCCTATTTCGCATAAAAGTCGGTATTTGACGATATTCCAGTTGTTTAAGGAAATCTGAGATTTTTATCAGTTTTAACTGCTCAAAATATTTTATTTAATATATAAAATCTGTGGAAAAAGGTTTGACATGTAAAGGGTGTGTAAAACTCATTTTATTAGCGAAAAGGGCATTATCGTCAATTAGCGAGTCCATGCAAAAACTCCATCTTATGGTCAGTTTAAAATTTAACAAAAATTTCCAAAACTCCCAAATTATTATATTATAACAGTGGGTAGAAAGTTTGGTGCCAAAAATTGGGTTTAAACATGATTTTATGCCAAAATGCTATTTAATTAACAAAAAGCTTTCATTTTACGATATCGCGCATAACTTTCATTTTAGACCAGAAACGGATGTTAAATTTTTAGGACATACTTAGAAATTAGTAATGAGGATTTTTGTCTACTCACATCCCCAAAATTTCGTTTTTATATCAAAAGGGCATAATAGTCAACTTTTAAGCATTTTAACGGAAACATGCAATGCATTAGGATTTCTATGGAACCAAGTTGTATAACCTCAGAGGGTTATACTAACCTATAATATGGTCCTAAAGGAACCCTAAGGCATAACTAAACTAAGCTAAATCGGGATAGAACTGAAAGTCAAAGCAAAAGTCTACTTTTGCGACTTTCGGTTGCGAACCGAGCCTAAACTCAGAATTGTCGGGTTGAACATGCCTAAACATGTTCTTATATTATTTACCAAGTTATTTAAGTGCTAAAACATGCTCCATAACTTCTGTATTATCAGTTATGAATTAATTTGTAAAAATTGACTCGTTTGACTTTTTATTAAGTAGTTTGACCCGACAATTGACCAAGCAAATGTGGTAATTAGGAGGTGCCCTTTTAAGGGTTTAACACCTACATAATTGCCAACATAAAGCCACTTTTAATTCGAATAATGGCTGGACCGTTAGTGATTAATCACAAAGTCAAAGCATCATTACGATAACTTTGACTTTCGGTCATTAAGCTAATAAAACTTTAACTATAGGAGCTAAGAACACTCACAATTGTCCTTAGCACGAAATTTGAACTAGAGAAAGCTTCCTTGAACATCAGGAGGCTTTAGAGAGTGAGTTTGAGTGAAAATTTCAAGTATGCAAGTTCTAATGAAACAATGCATGGCCCTTATATAGGAATTTGGAGTCTTTAGGATCATTGCAGCTGTCCCTATGATGTTATCAAATGTTCCCAGGTGTCCCTAGGGCAGTAAAAACCATTTACAAGCCCCAGGTATTGCTCAGAACTCATGCAAAGGCGGTGGACAGGCTGCAACATGCAGCTGTCCATTTTTTGGTCGCTGCCACCTTCTACGCGGCCCGCGTAAGAATTGGAGGTGGCCTACGCGGCCCGCGACAATGGTCAGTTCTGGTTAAAAGTTTGTAAACCTTGCAATTTCAGTCCCTGGTCCATTCTAAGTTTAAATAACTATTGTTTATTGCACTTACGACCCCCATAGTTAACTTTTGAGAGTCTTGGGTCATAAATTAACTCCGTTAAGTCCCCGGTTAGTTGTAAGATCACCCGAAATGTCTTGTTTTCATTGAAACTCTATGAGATTACTATCCGATATCCGTGAGAGAAAAAATATACATATTACAATGCTTTTGGGATCGTTAAAAGGTCACTCAGAGGTAATATTAAACGTGTTGACACATTTAATCCTCGTGTTTTGTAAAATTTTCAATTTAAGCACAAACGGCTTCTTATGTTCGTTAATTTATTCAGTCATGAATACGAACATCTTATGAGGTCATTTAGAGGCACGAGTTTGGCATGTTGACACATTTGATCCTTCCATACGCATACTTTCTTTGTTTGTCAACTTTAGTCCTTCGAAAACAATTCGTTAAACAATTAAAGTTCATGACACATGTCTTCAATATATTGGACATGATTTTGCGAGGTGTTACATCCTCACCCCCTTAAAAGAAATCTCGACCTCGAGATTTACTGAAATAAATGAGGGTATTTCTGTTTCATTGTGGATTCAACCTCCCATGTGTATTCTGGGCCTCTACGGGCATCCCATTTTACCTTTACGAACGGCACGTGCTTTCTTCGAAGCTTCTTAACCTGTCGATCCTCGATCGACAAAGGTTTTTCAACAAACTTCAAACTTTCGTCAATCTGCACGTCCTTATGCGATATTGCTAGCGATTCATCGGCTAGACATTTTTTTAAATTGCAGATGTGGAACACATGATGTATCCCACTAAGTTCTTCGGGTAGATTTAGCTTGTAAGCTACGGTCCCGACACATTCGATGATCTCGAATGGTCCTATGTATCTTGGGCTCAACTTGCCCTTTTTTGCCAAAACGCATCACCCCTTTCCAGGGTGACACCTTGAGTAGCACTTTGTCACCTACTTCAAACTTTAGAGGTTTGTTGTAACGCCTCGAAAGTTCGTGTTCAATAAAATAACGACACGTGTCATACAAGACAAAAGTGTTAGAAACCCGGATCTAGTCAAAGATGTATGGTAGGATTTAAAGCGTCGACATGTTAATTAAACACCTCTGAACGACCTAATTATAAATCCCAAGACCCTAATACATATTATAAACATCTGGTATACTCAAATCCGGTAAATGCTAACAATGATTGATTCGAATTACACAAAAATGGGATCCTACGAGGATGAGCACGACAACCTTCATTTACGGCACTTTCAAAAGGATCCAAGGGAACTTTATATCATATCAAGGGGTGTAAAATGTTAATGACCCAATCAAGAGGCCCCATACTGAAAATAATGGCCCAAAATCGTATTACATTAGTTACCCGTTCGAAGCTTGAAAGGCCAACAACTTTTTTCCCTCTGGAACAAGCTTACGGACCGTAAGGGTCAAGCCTTACGGTCCGTAAGGCCTGCACAGCGACCAGAAATGCGACAGTTGGCTGTTATGAGCTTGTAACCGACTTAGTAAGACATTTTACACTTCCATGCGCATTCCCTACTGATTTTTAGGCTTAGGGGCACTTGTTATTGATCTGGATCACCCCTTAGACTTAGTTGTCATCATCATAATGGATCAAGAACACTATAAAAGGCCCTTCATGTTGCAACTTTGTGATCATTCATTCCATCTGCAATTGTGGAGCTTCCTGGAGCATAAGAGCAGACCCAAGTCATCCCTAGTAGTGCATTAGACTTTGGTAAGTGCCCTTGACCTTCCTTAATTGAGTTTAGCTTAGTTAATTAGCTAAAAGTCAAACCGTCGTAATTAGAGTTTGACTTCGAGATTAATCAATATTTGTTCAGTCAAATCTCGAATTAAAAGTAGTTATAAGTTGGTAATTATGTGGGCAATAAACCCTTAAAAGGGCACCCCCTGATTCCCACTCTAACTAGGTCAGTTGTCGGGTCAAACTTGTTATTAAAAAGTCAACAGGATGCTCATTTTCAAATTAATGCATAATTAGCAATGTAGAACCCATACAACCTGTTTGATCATTAATATAACTTGGTAATTAATGTAAGAACATGTCTAAACATGTTCAACCCGACAATTTTCAGTAGAGACCCGGTTCGAAACCGAAAGTCGCATAATTTGACTTTTGCTTTGACTTTCAGTTCTGACCCGTTTAAGCATGTTTTAGAAATGCCTTAGAGCTTTAATTGGACTAGGTTACATGTTAGTATAACCCTCTATGGTTGGTTCGTTGATTGTCCGATTCGTTTACATGTTTCCGTTAATCGCTTAATGTTGACCATAATGCCCTTTTGACCATAAAACAAGAATTTGGAAATGTGAAAGGACAATAATCTTTGTTACTGATTTATAAACATGTCCCTAAATTTTCACATCAGTTTGAGGTCTAGATTAGGAGTTATGCTCAATGGCGTAATTATAACGTTTTTTAGTAATTAAACGGCGTCATTAGCATAAAGCCTATCTAAACCCAATTTTTGACACCAAACCTTTTATCCACTGATGTAATATAATATTTTAAGATTTTTAAAGATTTTTAATTATTTTTAAATTGATCATAACCTAAGGTTATGGCGTTGATTCGGTAAATACCGATTATACCCTTTTTGTGTATAAAATGAGTTTTACATAGTATTTTGACACCAATCCAATTGCTACTGATTTTATATAATAAATAAAGTATTTTGAACTTTATAACCTGATCAGAAAACTCAGATTTCCTGTATAACCCGGAAATCGCTTAAAATGGTTTTTCAAGCGTATTAAACGCATAGTTTGGGTTTAAAACCATTTTGTCATATAAGACCTATTACCAACTGATATGACCCAATAAAATAAGTTATTTTACTGATGTATTCGGACCCGAATCTCAGAATTTCAATTAACCTCTTTTATAATCTTTAAAATGACCAAAATACCGCTCCAGGGCTTAAATTAAGATTAAACTCGTTTTGGGCATAATGGAAGGTATCCTACTGATATCACAACATATTTAAGGCATATTAACTTAGGAAACCTGTATATGACTCTTTTGGTTACTCGTTACGCACCTGTCGCGTTCGGATCGGCTTATGTAACTAGTTTACATATATTAGCCGAAACGGGTCAAACCATATCGTTTTTTGTCTCAAAATCCAGAATGTGTTTAAGTTACCCATATTAAAAAAGCATACAAGCTTGTCGGGTCAAAACCACATTCTAAACCGGTCTTCGCTTTAACATGCGTTTGAACCGTGTCTTCCTTTTGAAAACTAACCGGTCTAAGTCTAAGCTTAATTAAAGACCCGTTAGGATTCTAATAGGTTATTAAAAACCTTCGTTCCAGATTAGGAGCCCAGTAAAAGCTACGTGCACTTGCTGTATTTGATTTATACTTGCTCAGGTAAATACTCTTAACTTATTTTCCCTATACGGGCTTGGGATACGGTACTATAAAAGTACCGCTTGGTCGGGTGTGTGTAGTCATTTAAATCGGATTGTGATTAATGTATTTGCATGACCCGTTTAATATGTATTATTTGGTGTATGGCTTTTGGGGGTTAAATGACCATGTCCCGGATATCCTTGGCATCATTTTACGAAATGGCCACGACCTAAGCACGGGGTGTAGGCGTACACCTGACAGATGCATTATGTAAAAACTGGTAATCCACTTAGAGGAATACAATCCTTGTGGGCATTATACCTGTGGCGTGTCAGTTAATTTTGTCCGGCCCTACAAACCGGCCCTAATGGACGACAAATAAGTAAAACTGTATACAATATTATATACAAATGATTGTCCCAAGTTATAAAAGATATTTTTGCCGAAGTGCATTCAAATCAATTTTCAAACTCTTTCCAAAATGAGTCAGTTAAGTTGTATTTACCAGTGTAAACTGACGTATTTTCCAAAAAGGCTAAGTGCAGGTACTAGACGAAATAGGCTGGCTACTCCAGGCATCATTACTCAAGTCTCGCAAGCTCTAGATGTCAAAGTCTATTGAACAGTTGTTTCCTTTTATTTTGATCCGCCTGTGGATCCTTTACTTTCCGTTGTAATACTTGATATTACTTTATATTCGGATTGTAATATATTTAACTTTTGCTTCCGCTGTGCATTCATATATTGTGTTGTTTGACTATGATGATATCGACTACGTCACGATACTCCCTACTGGGCCCACCGGTCAAACGTGGAAATATCGGGGTGTGACATTTGCGCCTCTTATCAGCATAACTCTTCTGCCTATCTCTGGCAGCTTTGAGATGATCACGGATTTGAACAATCTTATATGTCATCTCGAGGACTATATCAGGTCCTGATAGTTGGGTTTCTCCAACTTCCGCCCAACAAACTGGCGTTCTACACTTTCTTCCATACAAGGCCTCGAAAGGTACGGCTTGGATGCTCGAATGGTAACTATTATTGTATGAAAATTCAATCAAAGGAAGATGATCATCCCAACTTCCACCCAAGTCTATAACACAAGCCCTGAGCATATCCTCAAGCGTTTGAATCGTACGTTCGCTTTCCCAATCAGTCTGAGGATGATAAGTAGTGCTGAAATTTAAACGAGTGCCTAGGGATTGCTGAAAGCTTTTTGTGACACCCCAGGAAAACCGGGAAACAACACAACACAACTAGCTTCCTCAGTAACCACGTGCTAAATTTCGGGACGAAATTTCTTTCAAGTTGGGGATAATGTGACAACCCGAGTTTTCAAGGTCTCTTTCGACTTAACTTGTTTGTTGTGTAATAAACGTGTTGTTGTAAATTCATGGTGTGTATATTATATGTGTATGGGTTATGCATATCTTGTATTATTAATTTATGTTTTGTATAATTATCAAAATGGAACCTGTTGCCTAACACATGAAACATCCACACGAAAACACTCCCTGTTCGAACACCTCTATCCCTAGCCGAAAACACTCCCACCCACGAAAACACTATCTAGCGAAAACACCTTGGTGTTTTCGTCCAGAAGCTAACCGGCGAAAACACAATGGAATGGGCTTCGGCCCAGTAGTGCTTGGTTATAGGGTTTTGATCTTAACCTTCACGCGAAAACTGTAAGTAGCAAACCCTAATCACATCTCTGTTACTCTCTCTCGCCCTCCTTTGAAACTCGACGGCAACTCTGAGCATTTGAGCCCGTGTACCGACCGATTTATTGTTCCTTCGGTTAAGGTTAGCGATCAACTATTGATGACTGTTTGATTTAAAACAAGATTTACTATTTGTTGGCTTTATGAGTTAACTGTTAGCACATAACGACCTTGATCATGTGATTTGAATGGTGTTGTATGTTGATGATCTGACATGTATATGGTGCGATAATGAATGATGATTCTGGTTATGTTGATGATTGAGAAATCTATGTGAATGTATAAGTTAATCTGATTGAGTATATGATTGTTGCAGCAGATGAAATTATTAGACGATCATTAGAGTTTCTGTGTTTTTGTAACTGTTGATGATGATCTAGTGATGTACGATTCACAGCTAGGATTTATGTTGAGGATTAACAGTTACTGATGACTAGGATTCTTGAAAAACACAACAACTTGCTAATGACTGCATGATGATTGAATGATTTCGTGAATTGATCTGGTTAAATTATAATGATGATGTCCCAGATGAAAACACAACAACCAGACGAAAACACAAGGTGTTTTCGTCAAGCTTTGAGTCCGACGAAAACCCTTGGGTTTTCGTCAAATGTGATTTCGCCAATAACCGATTTCGTCTAAGATTTTAATACAGTAACCTTGTTATGTTCGATCTGTTAACCCTGTTAAGTTTGTTAACACTGTTAAGAATGTCAACTACGTTAAGTATGTTAACCAGGTTATGTTAACTATGCTAAGTATGCCAACTATGTTAAGTATGTTAAGTGGGTTAACCCGGTCAAGCATGTTAACTCTATTAACACAGTTAAGCTTATCATGTCTGTAAATTGATAATTCATGTTAGATTAAACTGAGAACCCAATTACGTGGAGCATGAGTTGTGTGAAGTTGAATAACTATTTATGTGTTACTTGATGTTAACTATCCAGCACACTTTGTGACATAGATTACGTGAGAATCTTTACGAACTTAAACTGATTGTGTATGCGTGCATAACTATAGGAGTTGATTGATTACTTGTGAGCACATAGTTTAGCATACCGAGCAAACCAAGGTGAGTTCATACTCCTAAGGCATGGGATTCCCGGTGGGTTGGGAATGGGATTGAATAACTACTCGTACTATCATTACTATTAAACTACTTTCACTGTCCTCGGATTGAAGGGCACGTACGTAAAACCTACGTACACTCATACTTACTACTGTCCTCGGATTGAAGGGCACGTACGTAAAACCTACGTACACTCATACTTGCTACGGTCCTTGGATCAAGAAGGGCACGTACGGATACGACTAGTCTAGTAACATACAACATGGGAAGCCCCCACTAATCTTCGCAAACATGTCTGGGAGACCGCGATACGAATTAATACGATACACATGGGAAGCCCCCACTAATCTTCGCAAACATGTCTAGGAGACCGCGATACGAATTAATACGATACATGGTTTACAAAATGAACATATGATTTACGAAACGAATGCTATACCTAATCAGCCAACTGTGAACTCGCTCAACTTTGTTGTTGACTCGTTGTTGCATGCCTTGTAGGTCGTTAGGTACTCATGGAGCTTGCACAGGGAGGCGCGGTCGTTGTGGGACATGGCAGTGTGTGCCATGCTAATAACATTTCTTTATTTCGTACTTAATACTTACATTGGGTTTTACAATTATGCTTCTGCTATACACTTAATTATGTTTTGTTTTGAACACCAATTGTATTGTGTTGGATTTTATATACTACTTACATGCTTGTTCAATATGATTGGTGGCTTCGTGATTGGTCAGTCACGCCTCCAAGCGGTGATACTCCGCGTGTGGATTTTGGGGGTGTGACACTTTTCCAAAAATGAGATGTGTATCTAGTAACCCTATCAGAGATAATAGATACTGGCACTCCGTGGAGTGATACTATCTTATCCACGTACAGTTGAGCTAGCTTATCGGAGCTATGTGTTTCTTTAATAGGCAAGAAGTGAGCTGACTTGGTCAGCCTGTCAACTATAACCCAAATAGTATCATTTCCGTGCTTTGTCCTTGGTAACTTAGTGATAAAATCCATAGTTACCATTTCCCATTTCCAAGTGGGAAGTTCATGTTGTTGCAACAAACCTGACGGTTTTTTATGTTCGGCTTTAACCTGTGCACATGTCAGACATTTAGCCACATAAGTGGCTATAGATTTCTTCAAACCTATCCACCAATAATTTGCCTTTAAATCCTGGTACATCTTATCACTGCCAGGATGGACTGAATATTTCGAACTGTGAGCTTCCTGAAGGATTACGTCTCTAAGTCCTCCATGGTTAGGGACCCAAATCCGACCATTTAATTTAAGGATCCCATCCTTGCCATAGGACAATTTATCAGCAGTGACGCCTAGCTTCTCATTTGGAAAGTTAGTTTCCAACACGGCTTCCTTCTGAGCAGCTAACAGTTTTTCATTCAAGCTGTTCTTATGCTCAATGCTCTTGGCGTTGATTCTTATCGGTTTAATCCTTTCCTTTCTGCTTAAGGAATCAGCAACAACATTTTCTTTGCCTGGATGGTAGCGAATTTCGCAATCATAATCATTTAGTGTCTCCATCCAACGACGCTGCCTCATGTTAAGATCCTTCTGATTAAACAGATGTTGAAGGCTCTTATGATCAGAATAAATTATACACTTGGTTCCATATAGATAGTGCCTCCAAAGCTTTAGTGCAAATACAACGGCACCCAATTCCAAATCATGGGTGGTGTAGTTCTTTTCGTGCACCTTTAATTGACGTGAAGCATAGGCAATGACCTTGCCTTTCTGCATGAGCACACAACCCATACCTGTGTGTGATGCATCGCAGTAAACAATAAACTCTACAATCCCTTCTGGCAATGTCAACACAGGGGCATTGCTTAATTTCTGCTTCAGAATCTCAAAGGATTCTTGTTGCTTGGGACCCCAGTCAAACTTTATATTCTTGCGAGTCAACGAAGTTAGGGGTGCAGCAATCCTTGAAAAATTTTCAATGAAACGCCTATAGTATCCTGCTAAACCCAAGAAGCTGCGAATCTCTGTAGGTGTTTTAGGCGCTTTCCAGTTCATAATCGCTTCAATCTTAGCGGGATCCACCTGGATATCACGTTCGCTTACCATATGTCCAAGAAATTGGACTTCACGAAGCCAAAACTCACATTTTGAAATCTTGGCGTAGAGCTTCTCTTGCTGAAGAAGTTTAAGGATACACCGGAGATGTCTTTTATGATCGGCTTGATTCTTTGAATAAATGAGTATGTCATCGATAAAGACAATGACAAACTTGTCTAGATACGGTTTGCAAACATGAGTCATGAGATCCATGAATGCTGCAGGTGCATTAGTGAGCCCGAAAGGCATCACCAAGAACTCGTAGTGGCCATATCGTGTTCTGAATACAGTCTTATGCACATCTTCAGTCCTGACCTTCAGCTGGTGATATCCCGACCTTAAATCGATCTTTGAAAAATAACTTGCTCCTTGAAGCTGATCGAACAAATCGTCGATCCTGGGCAATGGATACCTATTCTTGATTGTAACATTATTCAGCTTGCGGTAATCGATGCATAGATGCATCGAGCCATCTTTCTTCTTCACAAACAAAATGGGCGCTCCCCAAGGAGATGAGGTTGGATAAAACCTTTTTCCAAAAAATCATCCAATTGTGTTCTCAATTCTTTCATCTCAGTCGGTGCCAGACGATAAGGAGCTCGAGCTACAGGGGCTGCTCCTGGAATAATATCGATCCTGAATTCCACTTGTCTGTCTGGAGGTAAACCAGGTAATTCTTCAGGGAATACGTCTAGATATTCAGAAATAACAGGGATGTCTTCGATCTTGGGTTTCGGCTCATCAATGATCACCTGTGCCATGTAAATGACACAACCTTTCTTTAAACACTTTGATGCCTTAAGCATAGACACTTGCTTAGGCAATCTGTACTGCGTATCTCCTTGTATTGTAAGTGGTTCACCATAAGGAGTCTTGATAACCACTTGCTTTTTGTTACATACAATTTGGGCTTGGTTATGAGCCAACCAATCCATGACTATGTCGAATCCTGCTAATTTCAATAGAAGCGAGGATAATGGGAAAGAGTGATTCTTAATGGATATGAAACATCCATCTAATATGGTTGAAGCAGTCTCAATGGTACCGTCAGCCAATTCTACTTCATACTTTATGCTTAGAGTCTTAACAGGCAGATTTAATAATTTACAAAATTTATTGTCTACAAAGGACTTATCTGCACCCGAATCAAACAACACTCTAGCAAAAACATCATTGATAAGAAAGGTACATGTTATCACATTGTCGTTCTACACAGCCTCCTGAGCATTCATTTGGAAGACCCGAGCATTGGTCTTCTTAACCTCTTCAGGCTTCTTTGCAAATTTGGGGCAATTGGTCTTTATGTGGCCTTTTTCTTTGCAATTATAACAGGTTGTGTCCTTCATTTTCTTGCAATCTAAGGTTTTATGTTCCTTAGATTTGCAGATTCCACAAACTCTAGGCTGCGATTGTGATTTCGTTTCGAACCTGCATTTCCCAAAATGGTGTTTCTGGCAGGTTTTACATTTGGGCTTTTCTCCTGTCTGTTGGGTATCCTTTTTAAACCCAGAACTCTTCCTATGATCTGAGTTCCCTTTTCTTTTCTTGTCGGGGCGATGAGAATTTTCATCCTCCCGTTTCTGCTTCCCATCTTCAGAAGCTTTGGCAGACTTGTTTCTGATTGCATCAAGTGTGAGAGATAGAGACAGATCCACCACTGACCTGAATGTGGTAGGTCTGGATGCTTTCACATTTCCCTTGATTTCCGGAGCTAGACCTCAAATAAAACGTGCTATGCGCTTCGGTTCCGGTGTGACCAAATACGGAACCAATCGGGACATGGTGTTAAAGCTCGTAAGATGCGCCTGACAACCCAAATTCTTCATGACCAGAGTCAAGAAGTCAGTCTCGATTTTCTCCACCTCATGCTGTGGACAAAAGTTTTCCTTAATCAGTGCAACGAATTGATCCCAAGTCAAATTATACAATGGGATCTTCCCTGTGTCTTGTATTAGGGACCTCCACCAAGCTAAAGCTTCACCTTTAAATGATTATGAAAAAAAATTCACAATATCCTGTTCCGCACAACCACTAATGTCAACCACTGTATCCATCTCATCGAGCCAAGTCATACAATCAACAGCTCCTTTTTCTCCCGTAAAATCCCTTGGCTTGCAAGAGACGAAGTATTTGTAAGAGCAAGTTTTAACACGTGGCTCCTGATTAAACACAGTCCGTCTGGATAGAACACTTCTCTGATTTGATGAGTGATGGGCATCGTCCTTCTTTGACTCATGTGTTTTAGAAGGGGGCTTACTATGAGCCGCAGATTGGGCCTTAGTGCGAGTACCACTTGATTCCTTGAATTGTCTGTCAAGGGCTCTAGTAACGGCATTGTCAATCAATGCTTGAAGATCTGCACCAGCTATGTTTATCCTGGTGCTATCATTTCTCTCCCTTGGATGGCTGTTAACCTCTTCCGATTCAGACATGTTGGCTTAATTGCTATAAAACAAATTGATAATAGATTATTCAGAGGTTTATTTTGGAATCATCATTTTTGATGATTCATTAACCATGGTAAATATAAACCATATTGGTTAATTTGTTAGTCATCTTTATTTAGGATTTTCATTATAATTTGTCCTTGGTTATAAATCATTAAAGATATTGGAGTGGCACAAAAGGCCTAGTCACAAAGACAGTTTTAAAATTATAAGCCGTGATCTTATAGAATCGAGGCATTTAGGCTTGAACGTAGTTCATCACCTTTCTTGACAGGGAGACATAGACTACAACTGCCATTTGTCTTATAGGACAATAAGTGCGGCCCGTAGGCATTCCATCACTAATGGATGTTTAATATATGATCATCTTAATTGATGATTTGAACCCATGATTTCTAAATCATTAGGCTAGATAAGGGATTCGGAAGAATCCAATATGAGGATGACATGTGACTTTATCGAATCACATCTGCCAGGAGTGTTAGCATGTTTTCAGATGTTAACAAGGATTTGAATCTTAGAAAGGTTTTACCATAAAGGCCTTGTCTAAAGTGACATATAGGCTAGGTTATACCTTCAAGATTTCTTTTCAATACTTAATGGCAGATCAATTGTAAATTGGAATGATATTTGATTTGTTTTATATAATATATTCATACATATAATGACAAATGAAATTTAAATTAAAACATTCCATTAAATTGAAAGAAGTGCATAGCTGCCCTAAACGGGACTTTTAAATAAATAACTTGCCCATGTAGGGGCTAAAATAAAGAGAGACAAGTCCACGCAGGGACCAAGTACATAAATAAAATGTCCACGTAGGGACTTAATTGAAATAACTAACAATACAAATAAATAAGGATTTTAATAATCCCTCTTCTTCTTCCCCTTTATAAGGTTTGTCAAACCCTTCAGTAGACCGCGGCGACTCCTACGTTCCTCATCTACCTGTCGTTCCACCTGGTTCAACCTCTGAAGGATTTCTTATTGTTGCGGTGGTTGAATCTGTGGTGGTTGTGGTTGCTGCTGCGGAGGTTGAGGAGGTGGTGGGTATTAATACCCATAAGTGGGGTACCCAGTTGGGTACGTAGCTGGATAGGGTCCAGGGTAGAGAGCATTGTAGTTTGCCGCTTCAAGGTATGGGTCAACGGCAGGGGCATTGTTGTAATTATAACCCGAGTAAGCTTGCGACTCAAACGAGTTGTACCCGGCTGCATCTGGGTATGATGGGATTGGGTTATCATAACCCATGTATGGTGCTGGTGCGACTGGCGCAGAGTCGACTTCAGAAACTGGGTTTGAAGGCCCACCCATTTGTGGGTCTTCATACATCGACGGATAGTTGCTATTGCTGCTGTGTTGGGGGTGCTGAAGTGGAAACCCCCCCACACGGACATCCGTGCACCTGTTCTTCTTCACCTCGGTGGTTCTGGAGGCAGTTGCTGCTCTGGTGGCGGCGGTGGCAGTGGCGTGACTGCATGAAAATGTGCATCCTCTGAGGGATCCTGCTGTTGTTGTGCAGGTGGGTTGTGAGGGGGAGTATACTCCCACTTGTATGTAGCCCACCTTTCAGCAAAAATGTCTGGGCCCCTGTAAGGCGAACTATGGAAGGATGATCCGCTTGATATATCGATGGGATGCGTCGGCGTCCCAGTCGGCGGTAGCTCGGGATCTGGATCTTGGTCCACATCCATATCATGCATCTCAGGATAGCGTCAGTCAGTCCCAAAGGGTTTCGACCCTCGGGTTCTTCTATCTGGTTTGCCGGGTTGAACCGGCTCTGGAAGTTCAGGGTCGGGTCTTGGAAGGCACGGTGCGAACCCGATCGCTGCATGGGTATGAAGGAATGGTGAGAATGGCCGGACTCGTAGTTCTGATGCAGCCCGAAAGAATCATGGTAGGATGGTGAGGTACTGAGCGAGACTAAGTGTCTCGCAGGTTCTAAACAAGTTCTCCAATCCTTGTGAGGACTAGAGCTAAGGTTCGCTGATGGTGTTCGCCGGTGAGATGGCCCGACTTCATGGTCGTTTCTTGCTAAAACTGGGGCCTTTCCTCTTCCACCTCGACCTCTAACACGTGGCGGCATTTTGTCTTTGCTCCTGTCAGAACAAACAAAAGAAACAAACAAAAATAAAGCAATTAAGATTAGGATTAGCCTTAAGTCATTTGCCTAGACTCGGAAGTCAAGGAATGTGCATACTGTGTCATTGAGATTAAACACCAATGGCTAGTGTTTAATTCACTCAATGTTGGCTCTGATACCAACCTGTCACACCCCGATATTCCACGTATTACATGTGGACCCGGTGGGGAGTATCGTGACGTAGTTGATATCATCATAGTCAAATAATCACAGTTCAACGCACAGCGGAAGTCTAAAGTAATAATACAAACCGAATTGAAAATATAATAAATATTACACAACGGTTGTATATGGATCTACAGGCGGATCTAAAATAGAAAGAAAATATTGTTCAACAGACTTAAAGTATTAAAAGCTTGCAAGACTCTTTACTTAATACTCAGGAGTTTTCCAGCCCATTACGCGTAGTACCTGCACTTAAACTTTTTGAAAAATACGTCAGTTTACATTTGTAAATACAATTAACTGACTCTTTTGAAAAATGTTTATAAAATTGATTTGGATGCACAAGGCATAAAATCTTTTATAACTTGGGACAATTATTAAAATAATCTTGTATACAGATTTATATGTTTGTCGTCCGTTCAGGACTCGATTAGAAGAGCCGAGACAGGATTAATAGACACACCACTAATATAATCCCATAGCGAGTTATCCTCAACAAGTGGTTATAACTTTTACATACGCAACTGTCAGGTGTATGCCTACACCGCGTGCTTAAGTCGTGGCCATTTCAAATGGATGAGCCGAGGATATCCAGGACACGGTCATTAACCCCCCAAAGGCTTTGTACCAAACAAAATAGATTAAAGCGGGTTATTTCAATGATTTAACCACTAATCGATTAAAGATTCAATACCCGACCAAGCGGTAATAATTTACCGTATCCCAAGCCCGTATAAGGGAAAATAAGTTAAAAGTATTTACCTGAGCTAAAATAAAATTCTCTGTCGTATATCAAATCAGTAAGTACAAGTAGCTTTTACTGGGCTCCTAATCTGGAACGAAGGTTTTTAATAACCTATTAGATTCCTAACGGGTCTTATTTAAGTTATCACTTGGACCGGTTAGTTTTAAAGAAAGGTTTACGGTTCAAAACGCAAGATTAAGTAGTGACCGGATTAGAATGTGATTCAGCCCCAACAAGTATGAAGACTTGTATAAAATGGGTAAACTAAATACATTCTGGATTTTGAAGTAAAAATGATAAGCTTTGACCCGTTTAGGCTAATTTATGCAAACTAGTTACATAAATCTTACCGAACGCGTATATGCATAACGGGTAACCAAATGAGTCATGTACAAGTTTCATAAGTTATTATGCTTAAATTATGTTGTGATATCAGTAGGATATCTTCCATTGTGCCCAAAACGAATTTAAAACCAATTTAAGCCCCGTAAGGGTATTTTGGTCATTTTAAAGTTTATAAAAGGGGTTAAATAGTAAACTGAGGTTCTGGTCCAAAACAATCAGTAAAAATATTTATTTTAACAAGTTATATCAGTAAGATATCATACATTTGTGAATTTTATCATTTATGGCCAAACTATGCACCGTAGGGGCATTTTGGTCATTTCACATATGCTTTAAGGGTCAAATTTGGAAATATGAGTTCAAGACTTATACTTATTGTTAAAGTGTAAAAATTATTTATAAAATCAGTAGGTAACAAGTCTTAGGTGCTTAATATTGTTATAAACCATACTGTGCGCCTATTTCGCATAAAAGTCGGTATTTGACGATATTCGGGTTGTTTAAGGAAATCTGAGATTTTTATCAGTCTTAACTGCTCAAAATATTTTATTTAATATATAAAATATGTGGAAAAAGGTTTGACATGTAAAGGGTGTGTAAAACTCATTTTATTAGCGAAAAGGGCATTATCGTCAATTACCGAGTCCATGCAAGAACTCCATGTTATGATCAGTTTAAAATTTAACAAAATTTTCCAAAAATCCCAAGATATTATATTATAATAGTGGGTAGAAATTTTGGTGCCAAAATTTGGGTTTAAACATTATTTGTGCCAAAATGCTATTTAATTAACAAAAAGCTTTCATTTTACGATATCGCACATAACTTTCATTTTAGACCAGAAGCGGATGTTATATTTTTAGGACATACTTATAAATTAGTAATGAGGATTTTTGTCCACTCACATCCCAAAATTTCATTTTTATATCAAAAGGGCATAATAGTCAACTTTTAAGCATTTTAACGGAAACATGCAATGCATTAGGATTTCTATGGAACCAAGTTGTATAACCTCAGAGGGTTATACTAACCTATAATATGGTCCTAAAGGAACCTAACGCATAACTAAACTAAGCTAAATCGGGTTAGAACTGAAAGTCAAAGCAAAAGTCTACTTTTGCGACTTTCGGTTGCGAACCGAGCCTAAGCTCAGAATTGTCGGGTTGAACATGCCTAAACATGTTCTTATATTATTTACCAAGTTATTTAAGTGCTAAAACATGTTCCATAACTTCTATATTATCGGTTATGAATTAATTTGTAAAAATTGACTCGTTTGACTTTTTATTAAGTAGTTTGACCCGACAATTGACCAAGCAAATGTGGTAATTAGGAGGTGCCCTTTTAAGGGTTTAGCACGTACATAATTACCAACATAAAGCCACTTTTAATTCTAATAATGGCTAGACCGTTAGTGATTAATCACAAAGTCAAAGCATCATTACGATAACTTTGACTTTCGGTCATTAAGCTAATAAAACTTTAACTATAGGATCTAAGAACACTCACAATTGTCCTTTGCACGAAATTTGAACTAGAGAAAGCTTCGTTGAACCGCAGGAGGCTTCAGAGAGTGAGTTTGAGTGAAAATTTCAAGTATGCAAGTTCTAATGAAACAATGCGTGGCCCTTATATAGGAATTTGGAGTCTTTAGGATCATTGTAGCTGTCCCTATGATGTTATCAGATGTTCTCAGGTGTCCCTAGGGAGGTAAAAATCATTTACAAGCCCCAGGTATTGCTCAGAACTCATGCAAAGGCGGTGGACAGGCTGCAACATGCAGCTGTCCATTTTTTGGTCGCTGGCACCTTCTACGCGGCCTGCGTAAGAATTGGAGGTGGCCTACGCGGCCCGCGACAATGGTCAGTTCCGGTTAAAAGTTTGTAAACTTTGCAATTTCAGTCCCTGGTCCTTTCTAAGTTTAAATAACTATTGTTTATTGCACTTACGATCCCCATAGTTAACTTTTGAGAGTCTTGGGTCATAAATTAACTCCGTTAAGTCCCCGGTTAGTTGTAAGATCACCCGAAATGTCTTGTTTCCATTGAAACTCTATGAGATTACTATCCGATATTCGTGAGAGCAAAAATATGCATATTACAATGCTTTTGGGATCGTTAAAAGGTCACTCAGAGGTAATATTAAACATGTTGACACATTTAATCCTTATGCTTTGTAAAATTTTCAATTTAAGCACAAACGGCTTCTTATGTCCGTTAATTTATTCACTCATGAATACGAACATCTTATGAGGTCATTCAGAGGCACGAGTTTGGCATGTTGACACATTTGATCCTTACATACGCATACTTTCTTTGTTTGTCAACTTTAGTCCTTCGAAAACAATTCGTTAAACAATTAAAGTTCATGACACGTGTCTTCAATATATTGGACATGATTTTGCGAGGTGTTACAGTTACCTTTCGCTAACAAATCAAACACAAAAATCAGTTATATAGTAGTTTAATAATAAACTATAGTACTTCATTGTGGTCGGTTGATATAACCCATGGCGTGAGTCCACCCAAACAACACCTGGCCTTTCATCTTCAACCCGCATTTCTCTGTGTGGATGTGTTTAATTGGATGTTGTGGGGC
>JARYGA010009453.1:0-31962 GCA_030545235.1 Helianthus tuberosus | reverse complement strand
TATTTTAAGCCTTCTGGAAATATAAAAATATCAGATCTAAGTATCGAACCCGGAAATGACCTTTAGTCGCCTTTTAAGCGTTTTTAACGCATAGTATGTGCTATAACTATATTAAACATACAAGGGTTGATACCTACTGATATTTGAGGCAAATTATAATATTTTAACAGTAAGCAAATATTGATAAACTCAGACTTCGGTTTTGAGCTTTTCGGCTTATGTAAAATTACCAAAATACCCCTACGGGGCATAGTTTGGTTATAATTGATAAATTTCACATACCTACAATACCTTACTATTATAAATCAGTAAACTAAGTATTTTTGATAATTACATCAGACCTGTAACTCAGGATACTACTTAAACTCTTTTACAACCTTTAAAATGACCAAACTACCCCTACGGGGCATAGTTTGTGTTTAAATTCATTTCGGGCATAATATATGATATCTTACTGATGTCACAACATATTTGGAGCATATTAACTTAGGAAACCTGTAAATGGCTCTCATTATTACCCGTTACGCTTATTACGCGTTCGGTTCGGTTTATGTAACAAGTTTACATAAATTAGCCGAAACGGGTCAAACCTTATCGGTTTTATCTCAAAATCCAGAATGTGTATGAAATACCCATATTAAACAAGTCTCTGAACTTGTTGGGTCTAAATCACATTCTATTCGGTCTTCGCTTAATCGTGCGTACGAACCGTATCTTTGAAACTAACCGGTCTAAGCTTAAGCTTAACTAAAGACCCGTTAGGATTCTAATAGGTTATTATAAACCTTCGTTCCAGATTAGGAGAACCAGTAAAAGCTACTTGCAATTTTCTTATTGTGATTTATACATTGCTCAGGTAAATACTTTTAACTTATTTTCCCTATACGGGGCTTGGTTTACGGTATATAGCATACCGCTTGATCGGGCATCAAATTCTCCACCGTTGAGTGGGTAATTGAATAAATTTGATCGGCTCGTTTAAACAGTCTTGTTACTTAAAGCCTTTGGGGGGTTAATGACCATGTCCCGGATATCCCTGGCATCATTTTACGAAATGGCCACGACTTAAGCGCGGGGTGTAGGCGTACACCCGTCAGTGCACAAAAGAATATTGTGGTGTGTCTATTGATCTTTAACCCGGACAAGATCCGGGCTACTGAACGCACAAGGAACATGTAATTCGTTCACAAGATTATAATATTAAATAATTCTCCCAAGTTAAATAAAATGTTCATGCCATGTGCATCCAAACCAATTTTCAATCATTTTCCAAATTGAGTCAGTTGAATGTATTTACCAGTGTAAACTGACGTATTTTCCCAAAAAGATTAAATGCAGGTACTAAGCGTAATTGGCTGGATTTCTCCTTAGCATCACTAGAAGTCTCGCAAGCTTAAGATGCCTGAAGTCTGTTGAACTATTAATACTATTTTATTTTCGATCCATCTGTGGATAAACTTCCGAATATTGTGACATTTGATATTACAATATTAAATTCCGTTGTATCATATTTTTAAATTGCTTCCGCTGTGCATATTAAATATTGTGTTGTTTGACTATTATGTTGCCAACCACGTCACGATACTCCCCCACCGGGCCCACCGGTGACACGTGGAAATCGGGGTGTGACAGGTTGGTATCAGAGCCAACACCGAGTGAATTAAACACTAGCCTTTTGTGTTTAATCTCAGTTACACAATTGCAAAATTCTAAACTTTCGAGTCTAGACATATAACATAGGACAAGTTCCACTTTGTAGTGTTGTCCTTTATTTTTGCATATATTTTTGTTTTGTTATCTCATGCCATATTGACAGGATTAACATAATGCCGCCAAGATTCTTCAGGAGAAGAGGAAGAGGCAAGGGGCCAATCACCGCCCCCAATGATAATGAAGCTGGACCTTCAAATGTGCGAGCTCCATCTACTACCGAGAGTGACGACCCTCGGCAGAATAGGAGGAACTTGTTTGAACCAGCCAGATGATTGGTATCACACAGCTCTACACCTCCGGTTCAAAACCCTTATGGGCCACAACCGGAGTACGAGCCCAACAACCCCCAGCCTTCGTATATACCCTTACAGCGATCCTTATCGCATCATTCTTTCGGGGACCCCACACCTGTTTTTCGGGGCCGGTTTAATCCGGTAGGCTACATACAAGAACCCGTGGGTTTTAACCCATTGGGTCCAGAAGATCACTACTCTGGAGATCATGCGGATGACATGGACGAGGATACGGACCCCGTCGAGCCAGCCAGTGGTACACCAAACCACCCGATAGAGATCTCCGACGGATCTTCTTTCCACGGGTCACCCTATGTTGGTCCAGATAGCTTTCAAGCTATGTTCACCAGGCACGAGTGGTACTATACACCTCCTCACCATTCGTCACCTCAGCAGCAGCAGCCGCAGCAACAACAGGATCCCTCTGTGGATTCCAGATTCGTGGCAGTCACGCCACCGCCTCCACCGCCGCCAGTGCAGCCGGCACCTCTGCAACCGCCAAGGCGAAGGAGAACAGGTGCGCGCATGTCGTCACGAGCAGGGGATTTCCATTTCAGTTCCCCACATCAATCCAGTGGCAGCCATTATCTGCCACATCAGGAGGACCCACAAATGGGTGGACCCTCCAACCCAGCTGTACCACAGCCACCGCCAATGGGTTTTGATAACCCAATTCCAGCATATACGGGTTCCATGGCGTATAACCCGTTTGAACCGCCGACTCACCACAACTATGGTTACGCGGAGGCCGACCCTTACATGGTAGCGGCTAACTACAACACCCAAGGACCCTATGGAGATCCATGGGGAGTAGGGTACCCAACACATGGGTACCAGATACCTCCTAGGCCTATTATTCGGACTCAATCGCAGCCGCCTAGGTTCTCCCCACCTGAGCATGAAGAACTCCTTCAGAGGTTGAATCAAGTTGAACGGGAAGTTCACAGAGACCGCAGGGAGAGATAGACTTTCTTCCAAGGATTAACGAGCCTAATTAAAGGGAAGAACAAGAAGGACCGCTGAATCCTTCCACTTGTTGTATAAACCCCTACGAGGGTATGTTATTTGTTTAAGCCCCTGCGTGGGTATGTATGTGTGTTTGTTTTGACCCCTGCGTGGGTCTATCTTCCGTTAACCCCTGCGAGGGTATGATGTTTGCTTAAAGTCCCTGCGTGGACTAGTTTGTTTGTTCAAGGTCCCTGCATGGACTATTATGTTTGTTTAAAGTCCCTGCATGGACGAGCATGTTGATTGACCCCTAGGAGGGTAATTGTTGTTGAAAAGACCCGTTTAGGGCAGCGTGTAATATTATAATAAATTAATGGAATGGATGTTTTATAAATTTCATGTTTACCATTATGTGCATATATAAATTATAAATGAAATAAATAAATTAAAATCATTCCTTTTGAAATAATCTGCCTATGCAATTATTAATTAAGAATCTTAAAGTGTGAAACCTAGCCTTTTGGTCATTATAAGACCGGGCCAAGATGGTAAGACCTGTTCAAAAGATTCAAATCCAAGTTAACATCTGAAAACATGTTAACACTCCTGGCAGACGTGATTTGTTAAAAATCACACGTCATTTTTATATGTATAAGGATTCCTTAAAAGGTTCCTAACCCAATTTAATGATCTCTGAATCATGGGTTAAGATCATCAATTAAGATGATCATATTTTACCATACGTGGTAATATAGCGCCTACGGGCCCTGCTCATTTCCATATGAGCCAAAAGACAGTGGTAGCGATGACTCCCCGTCAAATAAAGGTAATGAACTAGGTTCAAACCTTCATGCGTTGATTCTCTGAAATCATAGCTTATAATTTATAAACGTCCTTGTGACTAGGCCTATTGTGCCAGTATACCTTAATATTTTGATTCTCTGAAATCGTAGATTAAATTAAAAGTGTCCATGTGACTTGGCCTTTTGTGCCACAAATAAAACTGTTATTGTTTTATAATTAGGATAAATTATAATAGAAATCCTAAATAAATATGAATTATAAATTAACCAAATATGGTCTCTGTTACCATTGTTAATGAATTGCCATAAAAGACAATTCCATGATAAACTCCCAAATAAACTATTGTCCTTGTTTTCTGCAACAGTTCAATTAAAATGGCTAATTCTGACGAAATAAATAGCCATCCAGTGGAGGAAAACGATAACGCCCGAATTACTTTGACGGGTGCTGAATTGAAAGCGCTAGTTGACGGCGCAGTTACCAGGGCCTTGGAGCGGCAGTACGGAGATTATAGTGGGACTCGAAGTAGGACCCAATCTGCACCGCATTCAAAGCCCAAAACACACTCTGAGGCTCACAGCAAGCCACCTCCCAAAAATGATGGACCCAAGAAAGATGGTGATGATCGTCAGTCCACCAACCATCAAAGTGTCCCATCTCAGCAGATAGTGCTGAATCAAGAACCCCGTAACAAGGGTTGCTCCTATAAGTACTTCGTGTCTTGTAAGCCCAGAGATTTTACTAGGGAAAAGGGAGCCATTGACTACATGACGTGGTTAGACGAGATGGACACGGTTGTGGATATCAGCGGATGCGCTGAGAGGGATGTGGTTAAGTTTGTGTCACAGTCCTTTAAGGGTGAAGCTTTAGCATGGTGGAGATCTCTGATTCAAGCCACCGGGAAAATCCCATTGTACAATATGTCGTGGGATCAATTTGTTGCCCTTATCAGGGAAAATTACTGCCCTCAGCATGAGGTGGAGAAGATAGAATCTGATTTTCTATCATTGGTGATGACAAACCTTGACTGTCAAGCTTACCTAACGAGCTTCAACACGATGTCCCGGTTGGTTCCATATCTGGTAACCCCGGAGCCAAAAAGAATAGCTCGTTTTATCGGTGGTTTAGCCCCGGAAATCAAGGCAAGCGTGAAGGCTTCTCGGCCAGCTACTTTTAGATCTATAGCTGACATATCCTTGTCCCTCACTTTGGATGCGGTCAGGCAGAGATCGCTGAGGAATAAGGAGGCTGAGAAGAGAAAACGTGAAGATGATGGTTCACGAAGATCGAACAAGAAACACCGTGGGAACGGTGACAACAAGAAAGGATCGGAGTCAAGGAAGGATGGGCATCACTCTGGTGAGAAGCCCAAATGCAAAATTTGTAAGAAACAGCACTATGGAAAGTGCAGACTTGAGTCGAACTCACAGACTCAGTCGAAAACCTATGCTTGTGGTATATGCAAGTCCACGGATCACAAAACCGTGGATTGCAAGAAAATGAAAGACGCAACGTGCTACCGTTGCAATGAAAAGGGCCACATTAAAACCAACTGCCCTAAATATGCCAAGAAGCCTGAAGAGGCCAAGAAGACCAATGCTAGGGTCTTCAGAATGGACGCAAAGGAAGCGGTTCTAGACGACAACGTTATTACAGGTACTTTCCTTGTAAATGATGTCTTTGCAAGAGTACTATTTGATTCAGGCGCTGATAAGTCGTTTGTAGATCGTAAGTTTTGTGAATTGCTGAAATTACCTGTCAAAACCTTAAACGTGAATTATGAGGTGGAGTTAGCAGATGGTACACTAGAAACCGTCTCAACTGTGTTAGATGGGTGTGTTATATCCATTAAGAACCATTATTTTCCTCTGTCTCTACTTCCCTTTAAGTTGGCCGGTTTTGACATAGTTCTGGGTATGGACTGGTTATCTCATAACCAGGCCCAAATTGTCTGTAACAAGAAACAAGTGGTAATAAAGACTCCGTCTGGTGAATCACTTACCATTCGGGGAGATACCCAGTATGGGCTGCCTGAGCAAGTGACTATGCTCAAGGCTTCAAAATGTTTAAAGAAGGGTTGTGTCATCTACATGGCACAAGTGATTATTGATGAGCCTAAACCGAAGATAGAAGACATCCCTGTCATCTCTGAATTCCCAGAAGTTTTTCCGGAAGAACTACCTGGTTTGCCACCAGATAGGCAAGTGGAATTCAGGATTTATATCATCCCCGGAGCAGCACCAGTTGCTAGAGCACCTTATAGGTTGGCGCCCACAGAAATGAAGGAATTGAGGACACAACTGGATGAACTGCTAGCTAAAGGTTTCATTAAACCTAGTTCGTCTCCTTGGGGAGCGCCAGTCCTATTCGTGAAGAAGAAGGATGGATCGATGCGTCTGTGCATTGATTATCGTGAACTTAATAAGGTCACGATCAAGAATAGGTATCCTCTGCCCAGAATCGACGATTTGTTCGATCAATTGCAAGGGGTAAGTTATTTCTCGAAGATTGATTTGAGGTCAGGCTACCATCAGCTGAAGGTCAGAGATGAAGACGTACACAAGACTGCATTTAGGACTCGTTATGGTCATTACGAGTTCCTAGTGATGCCTTTTGGGCTCACTAATGCACCGGCCGCGTTCATGGATCTCATGAATCGTGTTTGCAAGCCGTACTTAGATAAATTCGTCATTGTTTTCATCGACGACATTCTCATTTATTCTAAGAATCAAGCTGACCATGAGAAACACCTTCGATGTATTCTCAAGCTCCTGCATCAGGAGAAACTCTATGCCAAATTCTCCAAGTGTGAATTTTGGCTTCGAGAAGTCCAATTCCTTGGACATGTGGTTAGCGAGCGTGGTATCCAGGTGGATCCCGCTAAGGTTGAAGTCGTGATAAACTGGCAAGAGCCAAAGACGCCTAAAGAGATTCGTAGCTTCCTGGGATTGGCAGGATATTACAGACGTTTCATTGAAAATTTTTCAAGGATTGCTGCACCCCTAACTTCCTTGACTAAGAAGAAAGTAAAGTTCATTTGGGGCCCTAAGCAACAAGAATCCTTCGATATTATGAAGCAAAAGTTAAGCAACGCCCCAGTACTGACATTGCCAGATGGAATAGAAGAGTTCGTGGTTTACTGCGATGCATCGCACACTGGCATGGGGTGTGTGCTTATGCAGAAAGGCAAGGTTATTGCCTATGCTTCAAGACAGTTAAAGGTGCATGAAAAGAATTACACCACCCACGACTTGGAGTTGGGTGCCGTTGTATTCGCACTAAAACTATGGAGGCATTATCTTTATGGGATCAAGTGTGTGATCTATTCTGATCACAAGAGCCTTCAACATCTGTTTAATCAGAAGGAATTAAACATGAGGCAACGCCGTTGGATGGAAACCTTGAATGATTATGATTGTGAAATCAGATACCATCCCGGCAAGGTGAATGTAGTCGCCGATGCCTTGAGTCGGAAGGAAAGGGTGAAACCCATCCGAATCAATGCCAAGCTCATGGAGATAAAGAATAATTTGATTGAAAGGTTGTTAGCGGCACAGAAGGAAGCTGTGTTGGAAGCTAACTATCCTAATGAAAAGTTAGGAGTAACTGAGGAGCAGTTAACTCTTAGCAAGGACGGAATTCTAAGATTAAATGGACGAATATGGGTTCCCATTTATGGAGGACTTCGAGATGTCATCCTCCAGGAAGCCCATAGTTCCAAATACTCCGTTCATCCTCGAGCTGATAAGATGTACCAGGATCTAAGGGCAAATTATTGGTGGATAGGCTTGAAGAAGTCTGTTGCCACTCATGTAGCTAAATGCTTGACATGTGCGCAAGTCAAAGCCGAGCATCAGAAACCGCCAGGTTTGCTACAACAGCCTGAACTTCCTACTTGGAAGTGGGAAATGGTAACTATGGATTTTATTACCAAGTTACCCAAGACAAGGAAAGGAAATGATACAATATGGGTTATAGTTGATAGACTGACTAAGTCAGCACATTTCTTACCCATCAAGGAGACTTATAGCTCCGACATGTTAGCCCAGTTATACGTTGATAAGATTGTAGCCTTGCATGGCATACCTGTGTCTATTATCTCTGACCGAGATACTAGATACACGTCACATTTTTGGAAGAGTTTCCAACAATCTTTGGGCACACGTTTGAATTTTAGTACGGCTTATCATCCTCAGACAGACGGTCAGAGTGAGCGTACTATTCAAACGTTGGAAGACATGCGACGTGCATGTGCGATCGATTTGGGTGATAGTTGGGATAAGAACCTACCATTAATCGAGTTCTCCTACAACAATAGCTACCACACCAGCATAAAGGCTGCGCCTTTTGAGGCCTTATACGGTAGAAAGTGTAGATCGCCCGTTTGTTGGGCAGAAGTTGGAGACGTCCAATTATCAGGACCAGAGATAGTGTTCGAAACGACGAACAAGATTGTCCAGATTTGTGACCGTCTCAAAGCTGCCCGAGATAAGCAGAAGAGTTACGCTGATCCTAAGCGTAAAGATTTTCACTTCGAAGTAGGTGACAAAGTCCTACTTAAAGTGTCACCCTGGAAGGGAGTGATGCGGTTTGGTAAGAAAGGCAAGCTAAGCCCGAGATATATAGGACCTTTCGAGGTTATCGAACGTGTCGGGTCAGTTGCCTATAAGTTAAACTTGCCGGAAGAGCTCAGTGGAATTCACAATGTGTTGGATCTGCAATCTGAAGAAGTGCTTCGCTGATGAATCACTGGTAATACCGCATACAGATGTTCATATAGATGAGAGCTTAAAATTTGTGGAAAAACCATTGTCGATTGAGGATCGACAGGTCAAGAAGCTTCGAAGGAAGCATGTACCTATTGTAAAGGTCAAATGGGATGCCCATAGAGGTCCCGAATTCACGCGGGAGGTTGAGTCCACGATGAAAGAAAAGTACCCTTATTTATTTCAGTAAATCTCGGGTCGAGATTTATTTTAAGGGGGTGAGGATGTAACACCTCGAAAATTCACGTCCTATAATGCGTAGACACGTGTCATATGTTTAAACGTGTGAAAGAATGTTATAGAAGGACTAAAGTTGACAAACATGGAAAGTATGTAAAAATACGAGTTATAAATGTCAACAGTGAATAAATATATTGTAAATTAACCTTACATGATGATTATATCATCAAACGAATAAATCATGGATCATGCGAAGCTAAAAGTGAGGAATTACAAACTACAGGGGCTAAATGTGTCAACATGTTTAAGTTATACCTCTGAGTGACCTTTTGACAAACCCGAAGCTTTGTAACTGTTAATTATGCTCACTAGAATACACGATTTAAATTTCGTAAATTTTCGTTATCGTATGAGAAAGTTATGATCAAATTCGTGTGCGAAGGGTTAAAGCGTAAACGTTGAAAGTTAGGACTTTTCGGGTAACAATAAAGTTAACCGGGGACTTAGCAAAGTGGGTATATGTTTTAAAGCCCTTATAGATCAATTATGAGGGTTCATAATGCAAGAAACAAGTGCCTAAACGGATTTTGAAGAGCCAAGGATCAAATAGCAAAAGATCAAAAATTAAGATTTTCTGCAGGCGACCGTCGCGCCACGCGAGGGACCCTCGCGCCACGCGAGGGACTCCCAGTTCCGAAAATGTTGGCTGTTGTCTGCCATGGCCTTTGTGCGCAACTTTAACCGATTTTTCACATCTTTCTTGGCCCCTAGGCACCCCCTAAACACTTAGGGACATGTGTTGATGGTTTATGGTCAGTTGTAGATTGTGTTGTCAACATTTTGTGGTGTTTAATTCACTATAAAAGGCCACCTTGCTACAAGTCCCTCACACTGTCATCTGCATTTTCTGATCAATCCTGGAGCTCAAGCCTGCTCTCAAGTGATCACATTTCGTGCATAGGACCTTTGTAAGTTTGCTTGACCTATCTAAATTGAGTTTTAGCCTAGTTATAGCTTAAAAGTCAAACCGTCGTAATTAACGGTTGACTTTAAGATTAATCACTAATGGCCCAGTGATTAGTCGAATCAAAAGTAGTTATAAGTTGGTAATTATGTTGGTAATAAACCCTCAAAAGGGTTCCCCCTGATTCCCACTCTAACCAGGTCAAAAGTCGGGTTAAACTTGCTAAGAAAAAGTCAACAGGATACTTAAATTTCAATTTATGCATAATTAGCAATGTAGAACGTATACAACCTGTTTGATCATTAATATAACTTGGTAATTAGTGTAAGAACATGTCTAAACATGTTCAACCCGACAATTTCCTGTTTAAACCCGGTTCGGAACCGAAAGTCGCATAGTTTGACTTATACTTTGACTTTCAGTTCTGACCCGTTTAGGCATGATTTAGAAATGCCTTAGAGCTTCATTTGGACCATGTTACATGCTAGTATAACCCTATGTGATTATACACCATGGTTCATTAGTTAACCGATTAATTCGCATGATTCCGTTAATTGCTCATATGTTGACCATTATGCCCTTATTACCTTAAAACGTTATTTTTGGAAATGTAAAAGAGTAGAAACTTTAATTACTGATATATAAACTTGTATACAAAGTTTGACATCAGTTTGAGGTGTAGATTGAGAGTTATGCTCATTAGCGCAAAATGAAAGCTTTATGTTAATTAAACGGCGTATTTAGCGTATAGCCTACTTAGACATGCTTTTTGATATCAAATATTTTACCCACTGATGTAATATGTTATTTTGGGATTTTTAAATATTTTTAATTAATTTTAGGCTGAGCATAACTCATAGTCGTAGGCTTAATCCGGTAATTGTCGGTTTTGCCCTTACGGGCCATAAAATGAGTTTTACATATCTAAACGACTCCAAACCTTTTGTTACTGATTATATATGTTAAATAAATTATTTTAAGCCTTCTAGAAATATAAAAATATCAGATTTAAGTATCGAACCCGGAAATGACCTTTAGTCGCCTTTTAAGCGTTTTTAACGCATAGTATGTGCTATAACTATATTAAACATACAAGGGTTGATACCTACTGATATTTGAGGCAAATTATAATATTTTAACAGTAAGCAAAGATTGATAAACTCAGACTTCGGTTTTGAGCTTTTCGGCTTATGTGAAATTACCAAAATACCCCTACGAGGCATAGTTTGGTTATAATTGATAAATTTCACATACCTACAATACCTTACTGTTATAAATCAGTAAACTAAGTATTTTTGATAATTACATCAGACCTGTAACTCAGGATACTACTTAAACTCTTTTACAACCTTTAAAATGACCAAACTACCCCTACGGGGCATAGTTTGTGTTTAAATTCATTTCGGGCATAATATATGATATCTTACTGATGTCACAACATATTTGGAGCATATTAACTTAGGAAACCTGTAAATGGCTCTCATTATTACCCGTTACGCTTATTACACGTTCGGTTCGGTTTATGTAACAAGTTTACATAAATTAGCCGAAACGGGTCAAACCTTATCGATTTTATCTCAAAATCCAGAATGTGTATGAAATACCCATATTAAACAAGTCTCTGAACTTGTTGGGTCTAAATCACATTCTATCCGGTCTTCGCTTAATCGTGCGTACGAACCGTATATTTGAAACTAACCGGTCTAAGCTTAAGCTTAACTAAAGACCCGTTAGGATTCTAATAGGTTATTATAAACCTTCATTCCAGATTAGGAGAACCAGTAAAAGCTACTTCCAATTTGCTTATTGTGATTTATACATTGCTCAGGTAAATACTTTTAACTTATTTTCCCTATACGGGCTTGGGTTATGGTATATAGCATACCGCTTGATCGGGCATCAAATTCTCCACCGTTGAGTGGGTAATTGAATAAATTTGATCGGCTCGTTTAAACAGTCTTGTTACTTAAAGCCTTTGGGGGGTTAATGACCATGTCCCGGATATCCCTGGCATCATTTTACGAAATGGCCACGACTTAAGCGCGGGGTGTAGGCGTACACCCGTCAGTGCACAAAAGAATATTGCGGTGTGTCTATTGATCTTTAACCCGGACAAGATTCGGCTACTGAGCGCACAAGGAACATGTAATTCGTTCACAAGATTATAATATTAAATAATTCTCCCAAGTTAAATAAAATGTTTATGCCATGTGCATCCAAACCAATTTTCAATCATTTTCCAAATTGAGTCAGTTGAATGTATTTACCAGTGTAAACTGACGTATTTTCCCAAAAAGATTAAATGCAGGTACTAAGCGTAATTGGCTGGATTTCTCCTTAGCATCACTAGAAGTCTCGCAAGCTTAAGATGCCTGAAGTCTGTTGAACTATTAATACTATTTTATTTTCGATCCATCTGTGGATAAACTTCCGAATATTGTGACATTTGATATTACAATATTAAATTCCGTTGTATCATATTTTTAAATTGCTTCCGCTGTGCATATTAAATATTGTGTTGTTTGACTATTATGTTGCCAACCACGTCACGATACTCCCCCACCGGGCCCACCGGTGACACGTGGAAATCGGGGTGTGACAGGTCGGTTATGTGTGGTTAACCGTGTATTTAGCTTAGCTAAAAATAGCTTAATTTTTTTTAACATGGAATAAATTGTTATTGCATATTTGTATATATTAGAATATTACATAGTATTAAAAAATACATATAATCTATAATATTAATACCAGTTATTATCGAATATTCAAATAAAGTGATATGATATATTCCCTAAATTCAAATAAACATTCAACCAAAACCACAAAATGATATAAAAAACCAATAAGTACTAAAAATCCTCAGTAAAAAACATCAAATATTAAAAATATGGTGAAAAGTCCTAAATCCTACAAAGATTTATTACATGTCGGTTCGGTTTGGTTATGGTGGGTATGGAAAAAATGATAACCATAACCGACCCGCTACATTCGGTTTTCAAAAAAACCATTAACCGACCCACCGGTTTTTTATTTGGTTCGGTTTTTTCGGTTCGGGTTTGTCGTTTAATTCGGTTATGGTTCGGTTAATTCGGTTTTTTTGCACACCCCTAGATGGGGGGACCGTTTGAATTTTAAAATTCAAAATTTAAAAAACCGCTTGACGTGGCGGGTGAGCCAAAGAGATTCAGCCAACTAGCATGGCCATACTGCCCCACGCCCGGCTTGAAAGCCAAGCCCCAAGGGCCACGCCCCAACCCAAGCCCACCCGGGGTGGTGGCTTGGGCGTTTCCCCCCAACCCCCGCCCCATACCCCACGGTCTAAAGAAACACACGCGCCTCTTTTCTTTCTTTCAATTTCCCTCATTTAATCTTAGCCCTTGATTAACTAAATGGATGGTGAAGATTACTTCCTAGCCTTCTTAACCAAATAAACTTCCTATTATATCCTAACCCCTATTAAGACTATGGGGTATGGGGCTTGGGTTGGGGGAAAACGCCCAAGCCACCACCCCGGGTGGGCTTGGGTTGGGGCGTGGCCCTTGGGGCTTGGGTTTCAAGCCGGGCATGGGCGGCCTTGACATCCTAGCTGGCAGCCTCCTATTCGCTGACCCCGCCATGTCATAGCGGGCCCTTTTAAAAGTTTGAATTTTAAATTCAAACCGTTTGGGCTTGGCCAAGCGGTCACCCCAACCCCAACATCCCCTATAAATGTAACCCCCAACCCCACCGGCTACCCATCCCAAACCTTCGCTATCCACCGCTACCCCACCGCCTACCCACTTCATCCCACGAACCCACTAACCCAACCCGAAGAACATGGCATCCTGGACCCACGAGGAAGAATTGACTCTCGTCACAAGCGTCGTTGACGCTATGAAGGGGCGGAAACCGGGCCAAACAAAATATTGGCCGGAAGCATTCGCAACCTACCGACATAACGTCGGTAACGACCGCCACAACCTCAACGCGTGCCAACACAAATGGCGCGAGCTACGGCCCAAGCTCGATCGTTTCAAGGTTTACTACGAAGCCGTTCCGAGCGGCGAGTTAAGCCACGAGGACCGGGTGGCGGTGACGAATATAGAGTTTCGAGGCAAGGAGCGAAAGACGTTCGACAAGATCGCCCTTTTTGAAATTTACCTAACGCTCTAGGTTTTTTATTTTGTAATTTTTAGGAATTATGTAATTTTTAGGATTATGTAATTTTTAAAATTTTAATGAAATTGTAGGGTTTTTTTTATAAATGTTGTGTGAATTTTATAATTTTTTTGTAATTTTTTTTTAATAATCTGCCACGCGGTGCACCCAAGCCCCAACCCACGCCCCGCCATACCCCACGGACACGCCACTAGGCGGTGGAGGGGCTCCAATTCCAGGTGTCAACTCATGCCCCAACCCAAGCCCCACCATACCCCACTGTCTAAATGTTTTAGACTTAACTCTTAAATGTTTTAAAAGTTATTATAAACATTTATTTGATTTTATTACTCGTTTTTGTTACTTAAAGAACTTTACATGACAAGTTATTTCTAGTTTCAGATGATTTATCCTTTTTCTCTTTCAGTTTTGTTATTGCTAAAAGTCGATATTAACTTTGAACTTTAATATATGTATACATTGATATTAACATAACTTTGATTAAAAAATGTTGAAAAAAATATGGTGAAAATGGGTGTATTTTCACTAAGTGTATGTGTATTTTCTCTAAGTTTGGATAAAAATATTTAGGGTAAATTACTTTTTAAGTCCATGTGTTTTATGGGTTTTAACTAAATGAGTCCAAAAGCAAAAAATTTAACGACCTGAGTCCCCATAAGCATTTTCTTTAACCATTTGAATCCAAATTTCTAATACTGTTAGAATTTTTTGGTTAAGTATTATTAAATGACCAAAATACCCTTATAATTAAAAAATAAATAACCTTATCTCCTTTACCCTTATCTCCACTTCAAACAACCAAACCCTCCCTTCATCTCCATTTCAACGTCTGTAAACTCCACCCCAAACCCCACCACCTCCACCACCTCAAACCCTCCCTTCATCTCCACCACCATCCCATCTCTGTCGCCAGAAAACCCCTCTGACAGCACCGTCGTCACCATCTCCATCTCCACCACCACCCCATCTCTGTCGCCGGAAAACCCCTCTGACAGCATCGTCGTTACCATATCCACCTCCGCCGGAAAACCCCTCTGACAACATCGTCATCACCGTCACCATCTCCACCTCCACCGGAATGCTTCGCCATTGCTTCAGGAAGTTTATGAAACATATTATACGATTCTTACAAAGAAGTAAGGGATGAACAGGTTGCAATTGAACTCGGAATGTTGCCGGAAACTCAGAAAGCGAGTTCTGCGATAATACGAGATCCTTCAGTGAAGTTGCTCCTCCAATTTCAACAGTTAGAAATTTGGAATAACCATGTAGGAAGAAACCTGATTAACGAATTCCGACTCACATCCAAGATCTGGATGTTTTGGCAGAACTGGATGTCTTGGAAGAAACCCATCTTTGATTACATTGGTCACGGGCGCTTCTCTTATTCACAGCAGCTGCATTCTAATGCCCCTTTTTTCAGTATCAGATACAAGTCTGTGAATTTGTACACACATATTACGCACGGTGGTCCAGAACCAGAATTTGAAACTACCATCAAGAAAAGGATTTTTAGATTCATGAATGTTTCATCAGATGTTTATTCTTTGGTTTTCACAGCCAACCAATCATCTGCATTCAAAGTGTTGTCATAATCTTACCCTTATCCATATCTTTTGACTGTGTATGATCACCAAAATGAAGCGGTAGAACCAAAATGAAGGGAGGTTTTGAGGTGGCGGAGGTGGTGGGGTTTGGGGTGGAGTTTACAGACATTGAAGTGGAGATGAAGGGAGGGTTTGGTTGTTTGAAGTGGAGATAAGGGTAAAGGAGATAAGGTTATTTATTTTTTAATTATAAGGGTATTTTGGTTATTTAACAATACTTAACCATAAAATTCTAATAGTGTTAGAAATTTGGACTCAAATAGTTAAAGAAAATGCTTATGGGGACTCAGGTCGTTAAACTTTTTGCTTTTGGACTCAACTAGTTAAAACCCATAAAACATAGGGACTCAAAAAGTAGTTTACCCAAATATTTATAAATGACTTTAGAAAGTAAAAGCTGAGTAGTTACAAGTTTTATTTAAAAACCAACTATCATCTACTAATCAAAGAGTGCGTAGTCTTGCTGTATTAAGGTGTGATAGTAAGATGTCTCTTCTTATAAGATTAATAGTTCAAGTCTCATAATTAACACATATATAAAACATAGGACTAGAAGGTATGTTAATTAGCGGCTAACATCCTCGTGTGTGGATTGACATGTGTTTATAACATAACGGGGTGATGGATTTGTTTGAATTTAAATCAATTTATAACTAGTCTTAAGCCCCCCGATGGGGCTTAAAACCGTGTTACCAGCGTTGCAGGGCCGCGCGGGCGTAAAATTGTGTTAAGTAGCAACCAAACTATGATCAAAACCGGAAAAAAACGTAAAACAAAAACACGAATTTTTAACATCAAATGCCTCTCACGTGATGTAAAAGCTACTAAACACTGTGCTAAATAGCAACCGAACGCAAAAAAAAAAAAAAAGAAGAACCTAAGGGACCAAATGTGAGCACCAAACATAGTGCTAAGCAAGGTTGGAGAACTCGCTAGTCGCTAGCGGGTCGGTGAGGTAGGGACTAGCGACTACTCGGGATTAATCGGATCGGACTTTTTATGTATAATTTTAAGTTTTTATACATATATACATATATTTTTATACGTAATTTTTTTAAGTGGACAAGTTTTGACCGGAATCTGGGAGGTTTTGGCCGGAATATGTGTTTTTTCCGATTTTTTCTGATTTTTTTCCGATTTTTTTTTGTTTTTTTCCGATTTTTTCCGATTTTTCCCGACCGACTAGTCGCGATTAGGGCCGACTAGGCCGACTAGCGATTTTTTCACTGATTAGTGAAAAATTACTCAGTAGAGGTGCGACTAGCGACTAGTCGCCGATTAATCGCCGACTAGTCGCGATTTTTGCAACAATGGTGCTAAGTAGCAAATGAACGACGACCAAATCAAGGAAAAACTTGTTTAACTTTTTATGGCAAAATTATAAAATAACAAATAAACTTGTAAAACAAGAAATGGAAAAAAACCCTAAAGTTAAAAAAAGAAAAAAAAAACACAAAAGACAAAAATATATTAGTATTCATCAAGATTTGATGAAATGATAGATATATATGAATCTTTTGGAAATGTTAAGTTACTAATGTGTAATTATACAATAAATAAAGGATATTTCGGTTGGCCAACCAACATAGCCAAGTATCTCCATGTGGTTGGCCGTAAAAACTTTACTTCTTTAACCTTTAACTTTGCTAATTTATTTTTGAGAATAATTCTCGGATAGTCCCTGTGGTTTGCTTCATTTTCACCTTTAGTCCATAACTTTCTAAAATTACACCTATAGTCCCCAACTTTTGCAATTTCGTTCCCGGATAGTCCCCAATGTGGATGAAGGCTAGTTTTTGGTGTTAAGTGGGTGTGCAATGACTATAATGCCCTTACTAATAAATTGTTTTAATTATTTAATATTAAAAGAAATATTTAAATGGGGCCCACCATCCTCATCTCCTTCACCCCAACCCACCCCAAACCTTATCCGACCATCCTCATCTTCTTTACCAAACCCACCCCCAATCTTACCCATCATCAACCCACTGCTTGGGTTGATTCATCTGATGAAATAACAGGAAATGTGCAACGTGCAAGGTCTAAAATGGTCGAGCTGGCAAAGGCTTATGCCAAGGCTTTGATGCCATCTTTTGGTGACGGTAGAGAAGATCAGCACAGGATTGAGGCTCTAACCCATGAGATAACTGACCTCCTTAAAAAGTCCAAAAGAAAATTAAAGAATTTATCTGCAGCTGGGACTTCTGAGGATTCAAATATTAGGAAAAATGTTTAGGTATACTAATCACTCCCATATTTCCATCTTAATAAATAATAAGTGCTAATGTTTTTCCTTGACAGCGTTCTCTTGCCACTGATCTTCAGAGCCTCTCGCTGGAACTAGGGATGGCAAAAATACCCGAGCCCGACGGGTATACCCGAAACCCGACACAAATGGGACGGGTAAACCCGATACCCGACGGGTAATGGGCCGGGTATGGGATTAGTTATAAAAATTTTCACGGGTATGGGCCGGGTATGGGATTAGGTGATACCCGACCCGATTACCCGAAACCTCATACCCGTTTACCTGAACTATATACCCGATCATATTGTAACAACCCGCACGTCCGTGCGTTGTTACCACTCGTTATACTCGTTACGCCTAACACCAGAGATTCAGATCATAATGTAGCTATATCGCATACATCGCTATTTCGCAATATTTTCGCATATTACGCATACTTTATCGCTATCACATCACATTGCACTTGCTAACAACCACGAAGATGTCAAGTGAGGACCAATTCTACCTAGGGGTGAGCAAAAACCGAACCGAAAACCGAAACCGCACCAAAAACCGTAAAAACCGAAACCGCAAAACCGCAACCGACACAAAAACCGCAAAAACCGAAACCGCAAAAACCGAAACCGCAAAGGTATGGTGCGGTTCGGTTTTAGCTTTAAAAACCGCACCAAAAAACCGAAACCGCACCGCAAAATTATTATATATATATATATATATATATATATATATATTATATATAATATACTTAAAGATTTAAATATAAAATTCCTTATATATTATATAATCTGTGTTTGTTAAAAAAAAAAAGTACAGACTTGACTTTGTTAAGTTAACTATCGTCTTCTCCCTCTAAAAAAAAAATGATGTTAACCTACTAGTTACAAGCCCATTAAATTAGCACTCCAAACAGCCCAACTTTCAACCCAATAACCTTTTGATAAAAAAGAAACCTACGTACCTTTCCCTTCATTTCCCTAATTTAACATCCAGCCGACAATCTTTTTGGGATGGTGGAAAGCAAATTCAACCAAATTTCCTATACTATCCAAAATAGCTAGACATGTTTTGGCAATGCCGATCTCGACAGTTGCATCAGAATCGGCGTTTAGTACGAGTGGTAGAGTTATCGACAAGTATAGAAGTTCACTTAACACCGAAACTGCGGAAGCTTTGATTTGTGCACAAGATTGGATAAGGTGTACAAGGGTTGATCTTGAGCTCGGATGTTCTATGAAGAATAAAGACATAGATGAATTTAACAAGAGGATGGCGGGTTTAAAAATTGGTAAGGTTTTCTTTACATGTGTGAGTTTATATTTCAAATACCTACTAACATATATTTTTTGTTTTTTTTTTCTATCTAGGAAACACTAATGGCAAATGATAGTTGGAAACATTGAAAGTTGGAAAGATTGAAAGTTGGAAACAAGAATGATTGATGTTTCTAGTACAAACTCTTGTTTTGATTGATGTTTCTAGTACAAACTCTTGTTTGGATACGACTATGTGATTAAGCTTTCACCGTTTCACATAGCAACTATTATTCTAGACATGTTTCTAGTACAAACTCTTGTTTTGATTGATGTCCTCTAGCCCATACATATGCTCTTCACATTGCTCTTGCAAAAATTATATTCTAATTACCATCAAGTATTAGATGTATTCTAGTATTAAAACCGAGAGTTTTTTTTTTGATGTATTCAAGTATTGCTGAGAGTTTTTTTTAGATGTATTCAACTATTAAAACCGAAACCGCACCGAAACCGAACCGCAACCGCAAATAAACCGCAAAAACCGTACCGCAAAAAAACCGCAACATGTGGTTTTAAAAAAATAAAAACCGCACCTCGCGGTATGAGTTGCGGTTTTATGCTAAAACCGCACCAAACCGCACCATGCTCACCCCTAATTCTACCCTCCCTGATAGCCGTGATGTGTCGCAGTGTAACTTAATACTCAAGAAAACGCACTCGCAGGCACGCGTAACTCGATTATCGCAGGATTTGAGATATGGATATGTATATATGACCCTATGTGACTAATTATAATAAATATATGAATATGGGAATGAAAATATGTAACCAAACAATCGCGACGCTTAATAAACAAAACGAAACATCGAAATGCCATTCGCCTGAGACCACCGATCGAGTGACCACTCGATCGGGTGGCCATCCGATCGGACAGTCACCCGATCGGACAACCATCCGATCCATTGCATTTCTTCCCCTTCACTTCACCTATAAATAGCACTTGTCACATCACTTGAACAGTGATGTGACAGCTCCCACTCGACCAACACGCTTTGGGGCTATTTCCTCTCGATTTCTCGCGATTCTTGTAAGTTTTCTACCTCAATTCTTGTACTTCTACGATCTACACACACTTCTTCACCAATTTCACCTTTGAATCTTAACTTTTAACCGTGAAATCAACGGATTTGAGGTGTTCTAGGATGATGTCATCATGGAGTTCTTATGAGCTTTAAGTTTTGGCATCATTCCACCAAGAACAACTCAGATCTGAAGGATTTCCACATGATTTCACTACAATCTTGCATAGATCTAAACATATTCACGGTGAAAAGGATTGAGAGATGGTTTTTCAACTTTCTTTCAACTCTTTTACACTCAATGCACTCAAAACCGATAGAATCGGAGCTTGTGCCGGCTTACTACTCATCATTGTGGTTGTGTTGGTTCAAGATCCGTATTCTGTCCATGATATTATCAATTCCGGGTTAACCAAGAACAATCGTCCTGAACCGGTGGACTGACAGAACTTGGGTGGTTCCTGTTCGATCGGGTCACTAGGGCTTAGGATGGAGTTCTGTTGGTTAGCACGATATCAACACATCTCGGTAAAACGACAAACTATCAAAACAACCAGGTGTAAGACGAACTGGTCAACCAGGACGGAGTGCCGTCCGAACGGACAGCCAAACCGTACGACTGGCCACCCGTACGACTTGCACCTTGGTCCCACACTTATCCATTTTTGCCAACATTTGAAGTCTGAATGTTGAACGACTTGTTGTCCGATCGGACTACCATCCGATCGAACTGCCAATCGAATTATGAGACATTTAAACTTCAACACTTAAACAATTTTCAACATGTTCAATGCACAAAGGATGCCACCCGATCGAACAACCGTCCGATCGAGTGACACCCTGCTGTGAACTTGTTCCCACTGAAGTGCCCAACCGAACGGGTTGCCGTCCGATCGAACGACCGTCCGATCGACTGACCTGAAAGGTAGAGACACTTCAATGTTTTCAAAATGCTACAACGAAAACTTCAAAAGTCAAGCCATCTTACACAAACACATCCTTCCCAGAGGAAGAAACAATCCACTCGAACAGTCATCCGACTGGACGACCGTCCGAACTGACTACCACCCACACGACTGGCTGTCCGATCGGACTACCATCTGAACAGACTGCTGTCCGAACCACTTGTACTTTGCATCGTTTTGCGCGTCACTCATCGTTATACTATCAATCTGTTCAGGCTAAACCTACTCTCTAGTGCTCCCTTCAATCCATCAATCGCTGTGAGTATACTTGAATCCTTTTTGCTTTTGCACTTTTGGGTGTAACATATGTTGCTATCAAATCGAATTATATCAAATGCTTAAACTACTTATCACTTACGAATGACTTACGTGCATAGTTATACGTGATGCTAGTTACATATGTGCTAGGACTTATACTCGCGACGTCCCACCATGACTAGTATAGTACTATTGCGCCCGACGGGGTCTAGTTTAGCAATCGCAATCGCAGCTCGAGGACTTAGCTGGTAGTATCAGTTTTGTGAGTATATATGTCGTGTATTACGTTTATGTATGTGGAAATTCGCAGTTTTTATCTATTACACTATTATATATCAAACCTGTATACTCGCCAATACTTTTGTATTGACATTATTTTAACGTATGTTGCAGGTTTAGTCGCAGTCTACATCAAATCAAGCTAGGAAGTCTAGAAACACATCTAAAATCTAGGTTGTCGGATTTGAATTGTTTGAGAGAACAGGAAATTCGTGACAGCTTATGTGATTGTAATTGTTTATTAGTGTGGGATAATGAACGCATTAAATACTCTCGCAATATAGTTGTTATGGATTCTCTTGAGCAATCTGATTCGCCTAGTGCCGCCCCCCGATGATTCCGCCATCGGTTGGGGTGTGACACATATAACCGGATTTTTTTATTTATATTTTTATTTTCCATTAACTCTTGTCTATTAGTGATTTATTTTAGTATGTTCACATGTGAAAAAATAAATTTTCTTTTAGTATATGTATTTGATAATAGTATTTATATTTTGTATGTTGTGAAGTATATACATATAAGTGTAAAAGTAATATAAAGTTATTATTAATTTATGAAAGAACTTATCTATACTACATTATAATGCATGAGGCAAGGGCATTTTAAGATACCCAAAAAATAAGAACTCCCCCCCTTATTTATAGAAAGACCCCTAAAACGAGGGTAGTTTGGTCTTTTAAACACTATTTATTTTTAGCCCCTAAACTTATTACACTTAAATCCCTAAGGTTTTAACAAAATTATAGATAGTTAGTTACAATTCACCCCTCCACAACAAACTTATAATTTTTTACGTATTCTTGACATATCCTATAAACTATATTGTTTAAAAAAATCCAAAGAAAAACACGACGACCTACACATTTTTGTCAACGTTTCGGTAGTTGTCTTGTTCAATATCGACGCACAAATTAAAAGGTACAAGTAGATAATGCTTTAATGTACAAGTGATTAAATAAGAAAATAACAACTAATAATGTTTTTCCTTTTAAGATACCCAAAAAATAAGAACTTTTCCTTTTTAATTTATATATGCACCCCCTAAAATAAGGGTAAATTAGTCTTTTAAACAATAGTTACATTTTAACCCTTCATCTTAATTAGATTTTAATCTCTTGTTTTGATGTACAACGCATTAAACCTATTATGTTAAGAAATATGTAAATTACATTTGGCTCCATCTTTTGTAACTTTTCAATTTTGAAATAAGGTTACCAAATTAGAGCCGAAATCTATGATTTCTCTCACCACTTCAATCGATAGAAAGAGAAACAAAAAGGGAGAACACGCAAGAGCGATATAGAGAGATAAATCTGAGGGTAGTAGTGGTGGTGCTACGGCGGCGCCAGCGATACTCCGACGCGGTGAAAATGGATTGAGCAGGCGAGTAGCGGTGGTAATGATTCGGTTACAACCTTCCATACGGTGGTGACGGTAGTGGTCCTCAAGAGCCACATAACCTTCACCAGTTCCAAGGTTAAAACGAGGAGGAAGACAATGACAGAAAACCCTAGCCGCTTCCTCCGCCGATGGTGGCTAGGATTTCGGCGAAGACTCCGACTAGCTCTGGTAAGTCCTCTTTCGATTGTATGTTCCATCGGCTGTTAGATTGGTCCGCGTAATGATGATCATGACGAATGTCGGTTGTTACAGCTTCCCGAAAATGGTTTAGCCACCTCTAATGCACTCTGGTGTAGGAGACTAGGGTTCCAACGAAGGTCAGAGGCTAAACCAACGGTGACCACAACCATCATCATCATCATCTTCAAGATAAGATTATGGTAGTTATCACCTGGTTGTGAGGAACAATTAAACCTAGCTGTCACAGGTTCGTTTTAATTACAACAAAGGGGAATTGGATATTGTTGTTCAACATGTTATCTCACTGATATATGTAGGTACATATCCTTGTTTTTTTTAATTTAAATTTTCTCCATCTAATTTATCATCTTGAATCATTTTCTTCGCAATAGAAATTGAACCCTTTTAGTTTTGTGAATAATGGATAAACATGTGTAAAGCGCAGTTGGAAGGGACAAGGTAATTTAGCGATTTGATACTTTGAAGATTATTTGAAATTAATAAATTATATGTTTGAATATAAATTTTATTTCTAAGTTATATTTATTATTCCGTGCTTACCCATTGAATTTTTTATAGATATTCAGCTACGAGCAGCTGCTGTTAAATCAGATTCAAGGAGAAAAGCCAGATGATGTGTACTCTGGGATTGCTTCCGGGTTAGGGCTTTTAACTATAATTTGGAAATATATATTCTTTTTTTTTTCTTTTGGGAACATGATGTTTTTAGATGTTGAAATTGTTGCAAATTCATATAATAATCTAAATATAATTTTACAAATCCGAAGTGTCCAAGTAATACGAAATCTTATTTTAACCAGAGTGATTGGGATTAGTAAGAGAGATGCAGAGGGATATCCGACGACTGATTAAAATGCTAAACATATGTGGTCTTCGCTGGCTGGTCTTGTTAATATCACATTGGTGTAAGTTTTGGTTGAGTACGTATACTGCAAAGAGATGCTGTTTTTTGCTTCTATCGTTAAACATTTATTTTTATGTTTTAAGTTTTCTTATATTTCTAATTTTATGTAACAATGCTACAAATGACTCTCCTATTTCTTATGTTATTGAGATGTGTAAGCCTTATGATATAGATAGATCAATTGGTGCCACTAACTAAAAAACCTAAGAAAATAATAAACATAATAAAAATTTGTAGAACATCATACGAATCAGAAAACTAACCTAAGTACTATACAATAGATCACAACTGAGTTGATAACCTAACAAAAATGTGTACCGCAATGCAAATTGTCACCCCGCCGGATCGCGCGGGCACCTTACTAGTATTATGTAATGTACATTTTTTATAATAGTTGTAAATTAAATATATAATAATTATAATTGTAAAAAATGTATTTTGGATACCCCAACATAAATATTTTAACAAATTAATGGGTATACCCGATACCGCAGGTATACCCGATACCCGACGGGTAATTACCCGAAAAATACCCGACGGGTATTGAGTCGGGTATGGGAGACAATTTTACAAGCGGGTATGGGTATGGGATTACCAATACCCGAACCCGACCCATTGCCATCCCTAGCTGGAACTCAGGAAGAAGCAATCAACTTATCTGAAGCGCCTTCAGCAGCAGAAAGAGGTAATTCTTATTTTAGTATAAGTTCCGACATAATCAAACGACTGATTATATTCTGCATTCTTTAATTTTCTCTTGGGCCTTGGGGAAATATGCCATACTGAATAAACTATTCATTTATTGTATGTACGGTCCAGATGGGGTTGATCATGAAATGAATTTAAATGGAAAGCAATCTCCAAGGGATGATGATGATGATAATGATCAATTTGATGACTTGGTATGTTGAATTCTCCCTACTCTACATTTAATTTATTGTTGCGTGAAAAATGATATAGTCTAGAATGATGAGATCATAGATATAGGGTTTCGATGAGCACCAGATGGTGAAATTGAAGAAAAATGAGGCTTTTACAGTGGAAAGGGAGAAAGAGATTCAACAGGTTGTGGAATCGGCTAAAAGATTCAATATGTTCGATTTTAAATTGAAATTGGTTCTCTCTATCTAGATATATGTTGCAGTGGGTTGGTGATGGGTAAGATTGGGGGTGGGTTGGGGAGAAGAAGATGAGGATGGTGGGCTCCATTTAAATAATTCTTTTAATATTAAATAATTAAAACAATTTTTATTAGTAAGGGCATTATAGTCGTTTCACACCTACTTAACACCAAAAACTAACCCCCATCCACGCCAGGGACTATCCGGGAACGAAATTGCAAAAGTTGGGGACTATAGGTGTAATTTTAGAAAGTTAAGGACCAACGGTGAAAATGAAACAAACCACAAGGACTATCCGAGCATTTTTCTCTTTATTTTTTAAACCATTAACTTTGCTAATTGAAGTCTTTAGTCATTTTACTTTAACTTTTTTAATATATATATATTTGCTCCTACTTTAATAAAGTTTTTCCCCACTAGTTAGCTCTTTATATATATATATATATATTAGGGGAGGATTTTTTCAATCCTAAGGATCACGGATCCTCAAGCACTGCCAGGATCACGGATCCTCAATTCTGTTTGAATTAAGGATCATCAGAAGACATTGCAGGATCAGGATTCAGGATCCTTGTTGTTTTCCTTATACTAACGGTTGCCTTCATTATGTTTAAGTTTGTTTTGCAGGAGTATACGCCTTGGACTTGGTCTTGCTGATATTCTTGGGGAATATGCCCTCAATATTCCGCACGTGCATGGCATTGTGAACGTTATGGAGATCGTGGGAAGCTTGCACATTTAGCGGATAGTTAGTTGTTTTAGTTATTTCTAATTTTAAAAGGGGATAACAAGCTTGAATTAGAACACTTGGCTTTTTTAGCAAACACACACACTCGAAACAACTCTCAACAGTTCATTTGGCGATTTCATACACATTACACTTTAGTGATCCTTGTAACAAGCTTGTTATTATCCCGAGTTGTAACAATAATTTGTTTAAATTTAGTTGGTGATCAGTAGTTTCCATCACCCGAGGTTTTTTATGCCGGAGATCAACTCTTGATCAAGGGTTTTTTCCTCGTATAAATCCTTGTGTCACTTGTTCATTACATTTTGCAAGTTATTCATACATTTGTTCATTATTTCAAGCATCATTCCTCACAACAAAGATTTGGTTGCATTATCCTAGCCTGATTTTTGACCAAAACAGTTTGGCGTCCACCGTGGGGCCATTGGTGCTTCATTTCTGAAAATTTTTGCTCATTGTGTTCATTTTGGTTCATCATCTTCAACTACATGGCTTCCTCAGCAAAGAACACTTCAAGCTCTATGCCGGCAGTCACTTCTTCACAGGGCGTTCCACCTTTGCCTCCACCACCTTTTGGATCCCAGAAGAATGCTGAAAATGCTGCAAAGAGACCAAGCCCCATTTTTCCAAAACCATCAACTTCTGTTGTTTCTTCTAACCCTACTACTAGTGATCTTTTTTACTTTGATTTTGCAGATGAGGGATCACATACAAGAGCAGGACAAAACCAACGAAAAGATCCTCCGGGAGATTGGTGACATCAAGAAACAGAAGAGATCAGGGGATGATCACTCTCCTCTGATACCAAGGTCACTGGATTTCGACACTCCAGCTATAACTGCCCAGCAATCTGCAGCTCTGGACATCCAGTATCATAGTGGACCATTGGGAAGGCGTTATGGAACAACAACTATGAGTCAGGCTTTAGGGTCTCACTTCTAGCCTTCAGGATCCTGTTTTCAGCATTCGGGATCCTCTTTCCAGCATCAGGGATCCTTCGTCAGCTCAGGAGGATATTTGGGGATGCACACAGTCCAAGGATCCTCTCAGGTCCAAGGATCCTCTCAGGTCCAAGGATCCTCTCAGGTCCAAGGATCCTCTCAGGTTTAAGGATCCTCTCAGGTTCAAGGATCCTCCTTCCAGGTTCAAGGATCCAACATCTTTCAGGATTAAGGATTCTTAAGAAGTGTACAACCCTCAAGCTCAGATGTTCATCAAGGAGACTTCATTCCAATGCAGACCATTGCTTCTTCTGGTCCTTCAGTCATACCAGAATCCCGTCAATATGGATTCACATCTGAAATTCCAAACTTGAATCCTTAGGGAGGTAACACTTTTAATAATTCTTATAACGCTAACCATGGCTCTATGCAGTATACATGTATCAATCAAGCTATGGCTAAGGAATTACAGAAACTGAAGGATATGATATCCAGCGTTCCAGGAGTGGTTAAGCCCATTCCTGAAATTGCAGATGGTAGCCATAGGATATCTCGTTTTGCACCACCTATTTGTGATGCTGAGATACCCAAAAGGTTCCAAATACCAACTATGAAGCTGTATGATGGTTCGACGGATCCAGAAGAACATGTAGCTCAATATAGAAAAAGGATGGAGATCAACCCTATCCTAGAGAGGTTAAAAGAAGCATGTCTATGCAAGGGTTTCGGATCCACACTCACAGGATCTGCTCTTAAATGGCTGCTAAGTCTTCCCCCTTACTTTATTACTTCATTTGCTAATCTAGTTAATCTGTTTAATAGTCAATTCTCTTGTAGTAGAAAATTTAGACGTTTAACTAGTGATCTATATAGGGTAATGATGTGTGCAAAATGCAACATATAAATTACATCAATTGTGGCATAAAACTAACCCTTTTTTAGTACTAATGTTGGAAAAAGTATGCTTTTGTCTTCCTTTTGTATTTTCAGGATTAAATGAGCTCAAATTAACAAAAGAAGCAAAAAGACAATAAAATCTAACATAAATACAAGAAAAGGAACAAACGTGACATGCCCGACCCCACGACAGCATCTTCCCAAGCAAAACAAGAAGACAAAAGACTGAACACGCCCCGTGCTCAGCCAGCACGGGGGCGTGCCCAAGTGTCAGCAGAAAAGACAAAGTGGTAGAAGCTTCTATTGCCCACCACGGGGCCGTGCTCAGCGGGCACGGGGCCGTGGTCAACTATAGGATTCGCAGAATCCAGGCAAATCTTCATAGTACAGATATGCTTCTACACACGGGGTCGTGCTCAGCGGACACGGGGGCGTGGTCAACTAATAAAGACAAGAGCAATTAATGAAGAAATAGAAGGATGTGGACACGGGGCCGTGCCGAAGCTTCTGTTCAGCCTATAAATAGGAGTGCTTGGCTCAAGCTCAAACCATCCCTTGGCACACCACCTCTCTCACACTTCACCCACCACCCACCACCACCATAACACCATCATCCACCACCATCATCCATTATCCATCATAGATTGTGTGAGTCATCTCGGGATCCAAGATTGATCGTAAGAGTTCTTGACAATCAAGGCCATGTTTTCCTAAGTCTCTTACATCACTTGGTGAAGACAAAGTGTCTAGTGTAATACTTTTTATTTTTAATCTTTTCGCACTTTTTAATTGGTTATGTATTAATGACTTTAATAACTAGTTTCTTATGTTGAAGGTGATTCTTCCTTATCGTTTGTCCGTGGTGTCTTGGCATTATTTTACTGTCTATATAAAATAAAAGATTTTCACCATTCATATCTCCACGGTCTATATGGAGGTATGTTGGCTACTTGGTCGGGGGTTAAGGGAACGGTTTGGTAAGAGTCTTGCCGTTGTTCAGTGTTTAGAGATCCTGCAAGGGACCTGGGTCAAATTTAGTAGGACCTCCTTCAATACTTAACGGTATTGGATGGCGGGGGTCCAAACTCTTTGATCCCCTCATAAGTTAAACTACTATTAATACTATAACCCGGCTACTTAGGACTGTATCCTTGCTGACTCAGACTACTTAGTCAAGGGTAACGTCACCTTCAAAAGAGGGGCCTACCATAATTTGCATTAATAACTTAATTAATTATCTTTCAATAATTAATTATCTTTCAATAATCCGACCCTTTAGGATTGTATCCTTGCTGACTCAAACTACTGGGTTGAGGGTAACGTCACCTCCAAAAGAGGGGCCTACTACAATAACTAAGATAATCCCTTAAATAAGTGCAAAAGTGCGGAAATAATCAAAGGTTACACTATACACGAGTCGGAACCAAGTGATTCATCTTGTCTATCTGTTTTTTTCTTTTATTTTTATTTTCAGCATTTTAGTTAGTTTTTATTTTCTTAGTTTAAAACATTTTTCTAACTTTTTGATTTGATTAGACGTTGAGGATAAACCGGTATTAAAAGCTCTTGTGTCCTTGGACGACCTCGGTATCTTACCAACACTATACTACGCTCACGATGGGTGCACTTGCCCATATATGTGTTTAGTGTTAGTAAATATCGTGTTTTATAAATTTAAAACTTGGCTAAAGAAAATGTAAAAGGGCTTAAAATATACTTAAACCTACATATACACCTAACCCACATCAAGTTTTTGGCGCCGTTGCCGGGGACACAAGGATTTTAAGAAAGCTTAAAATCGACGGCCTAATAAGTTTTTCAAAACCTTTTACAAAACGCGCGCACATTTTTCTGCATTTTAGTCTAGTTTTGCATTTACAGTAGGTTGAACACGGGCCGTGCTCACTGAACACGGGGCCGTGCTGCACATTTTCATAAAACACCCAGTAACAGTAGCTTGAACACGGGCCGTGGTCACTGAACACACCCCGTGCTCAACGAAATCAGTAAATTTACTTAAAATGCCCAGATACAGGCCCTGAACACGTGGCCGTGCTCACTTAACATGGGGTTGTGTTCAGCCTCTGTTTTCGTTTTTATTTTTGTTTTCTGATCTCGAGACTTGGTTGTAGTCTACTGAGTGATTCTCATGGATCAATACTCAGGAGGTTACAACTACACCTATGAGGAGGATGATTATAGGAGTAACTATTGCACTAATTGTAGTAATCCGCACTCGGTTCAATATAGTCACTCATATCAACCATCTAATTCATACACCTACTATGAGGAGCCCAGGTACGAGCCATCGACTTCATACACATCCTATGAAGACCAAAGGTATGAACCTCCTTCCTCATACTCAAATTTTAATGAACCAAGGTATGAGCCTTCTTACTAATACTTTGAGGAACCAAGATATGAGCCACCACCTTCATATGCTTACTATGAGGAACCATGGCGTGAACAACCCACCTCATACGAGTATTATGAAGAACAAAATTACTACCCTTATCCATCATATGCTTACAATGAAAAACAATGATGTGAACCATCTACTTCATATGGGTATTATGAGGAACAAAGGATCGAACAACCGGATTCAAGCTTTGAAAATCCCGATCCTTTTTCTATAACCGAAGTGACCGATAGGATATTAGAACACCTTAGAGTTATCGATCGCTATATAAAAGAATCTCGCGCAAGGGAAGAGGAGTCCCGCGCAAGAGAAGAATTAAATAAAGAAGAGATAACCGAAAGTGTAAAAATGGAAGAACAAATAAGTGAAAAACCGACACATGAGTTAAACAACGAAAAAGGTGAGTCCGACAACGTTAGAAATCAGGAAGAGTCTAATTTTGAAAAAATTAATCTCTTGTCACCTTCTTTTGAAAATCATTGTTTAGTTCCCACTCATGCTAAGTTTTTAAAAGAGTTAAACACTAACACTAAAATTGACGAAACGATAAGTGTTAAGTTAACTATTGATCAAACCTCGCTAATAAAAGAAGACCCATTTGAAATTAACATTACACCGGTTCCATGTTTCTTTCAAAATTCGTTTATTAGTAATGTCACAATTGATAAAGATCTTTGTGTTAACATAATGCCTAACTACATTTTCAAAAAATTAAGTATTAGTGATTTTTCTCCACTTCAAATACCCATTTTTCTATCCAATCGGAAAGTAATAAAATCAATCGGTGTAGTTGAGGATGTCTTGGTTCAAACAAATCAGATGGTAATCCCGACCGACTTTGTCATCCTCGATGACGCTCCTCTAGTGTTGGGATGACCATTTGTAAAAACTCACGAAGCTTTGAAAAACCAGAAGTACAACAATCTACCTCTCCAATTAGGGGCATTTAAAAGAAGTGTCAATCTTGAGCGATCAATGAAATATCCATTCGGCAATAATGACCCCCTAATTGAAGATGAAGATGAACCACCCGATACAAGTGAAAAGTTTGACCACTTTGTTGAAGAAGAGGTCGCCATAGAACAAACTTTTAAGGTTCTTGATCAAAATGAGCAACCAAATAAGGAGTCTCCTAAAGACCCACCACTTGAGCTCAAAGAACTTCCAAAAGGTTTGGAATATGCTTTTCTAGACAAAGATGGTAAATTACCTGTAATTATTTCGTCAAAATTAGATAGCTTAGAAAAAGAAAAATTAATTAGTCTTTTGAAAAAACACAAAAATGCGATTGCTTGGAAGCTTGTAGATATTAAAGGAATAAGTTCTTCCATATGCACGCACAAAATTTTAATGAATGATGATTACAAATCGATAATACAACCACAACGTCGAGTAAATCCAAACGTTCAAGAAGTGGCTAAAAACGAAGTCATCAAATTACTTGACGCCGGACTTATCTATCCTATCTCCGATAGTCCTTGGGTAAGTCCCGTCCAAGTAGTTCCAAAGAAAGGAGGTATGGCAGTGATAACTAATGAAAAGAATGAACTAATACCAACAAGAACCGTCACAGGATGGAGAATATGTATAGATTATAGACGATTAAATGAAGCAACAAGAAAATATCATTTTCCTTTGCCCTTCATTGATCAAATGTTAGAAAGATTATCCGGTCATAAATTTTACTGTTTCTTGGATGGTTTTTCAGGTTACTTTCAAATCCCGATAGCACCTGAAGACCAAGAAAAGACAACTTTCACATGCCCCTATGGAACTTTTGCTTATCGACGCATGTCGTTTGGTCTATGTAAT